>JANHGB010055736.1:0-17706 GCA_026283785.1 Coracopsis vasa
GGGGCGGGGGGGGGGCAGTTGGAATATCTTATCTAGAAAGAAATATCTTAAGAGGCGACAGGGTGACTTGGCTCGGTTAGCTCAGGCTTGGAGACAGAACAGAGTTTTCCCCTTTTTTCCCCCCCTTTCCAGGCATACTGTAAGTCTCACGCTTGCTCTTTCTCCTCACGATTGCAACATGGGTTATTTTTGTTGGAGCGCTGCCTTTACGCCATACGCACGCCTGTGCTTTTGCCTCTCTGCTCTTCCTACCCGTAGCTGTTTCTGAAGAGTATATTGCTCACCTCTTTGCTGTAGAAACCTGCTTGCACGGGGATGTGGCAGTCCCTGTTCACTCAGGAAGGAGAGGGTATCAAAAGGAGGGTGTGAGGGGGCTGCTTCTGGGAGCCACTTCATCTGAAGACTTCTTTTCCCTCTCTCCGTATGCCCTCTTCTGTCAGAGCTGGACCTATATGAGCACAGTGGGATGGTTTTGCCTTCTGTGTCTCTGAAGTTGCTTGTCTTGACCTGGAACAGCCCATTTGCAGCTCTTCAGATTGATTTTGCTTTGTGTTTTTATCCCAGTGCTTGTTAGTGAAACTGCTCTGTGTGACACAGCTCCCTGTCATCTCTCACCTGCTTCCTCTCTCCTGTTTGCCTGCATCTCTGTCAGGCACTCCCAGGGCTCCCTGTTTCTGTCTTCTCTGTGTGGCTTTCCCAATGTGTTTCTCCAGCCGCAGTCCCCTCGGGCTCTGCCTTACTGCCACTTCCTTTTGCACCTGCAAGGGCTGCCTATTTGCACTGGGACAGGGGAGGTGAATAGCTGGCCCCTCCTCAGATAAATTACAGACCCTCCCTATGTCTGACAGCCTCTTTGGTGGGAAGGGGGTGCAGGCAGGAATGTGCCCCTCCCTCTCTAGCCAGCTTCAAGTGTGTCTGTAGGAAAGGAGGAGAGGAGCCAGGGAAAGGGCTGACCTCTGCTACGTGCACTTGCTTTGAAGAACTGCTGTGTGTCCTTCCCCACCATACGCCTTCAGCTCTAGCTAAGAAATACCAAACTCTCTCTGAATGTTGAAAACCTGCCTGCCTCCTGCCTGTCTTGGCCTTTCTGTACTGGGGGAGCTTCTGCTCAGTCCTGGGATCTGCTCCTGAGATGTGCAGTTTTGTTTTGCCTTTGTCCATCAGAATGGCTTTGATGTCACCTGAGTCTTGTGGGGTTTTGGGAGGTTTGCTTTTTATGATGAAGCCTAAAGCAGTGTCTGATTGCTGGCACAGGGCATGGTGTGACTGCAGAGCCAGCTCTGAGGCTGGCAGTGAGCTGCCTTCAGTCAGGTCCCAGCTCTGTGGCAGCGGATTTGTGTGCGAATGCAAAATAATTCATTCTGCCCAGTCTTTTGCCATGCAAATGTCTCTTATCAGGAAAGGATCTGACCTGCCCTCCATATGGATGTCTTAACACAGAGGGCCCAGTTCTATGGAAGCCAGTGCCTTTTGTTGCCAGGGTGGGTAGTCTTCCATGGGCTGTGGCAGCTCTCCTGTCCCCTTTGGCCTTCCCTGGGCTCCTCCAGCAGCTTATGGGGCTGCTCCCACCAGCATGAGGTGGCCCAGCTAAGAGTGGGGCTCTGCTGGTCCTCCATGGCATGGCTGGTGTGGGCTGGCTGGTGCCCACCACAAGCTGATGGGAGGGAGCAGCCACCTTAAGCTGGGGACAGGGCAGGGTGTCAGCAGCAATGAAGCTGCGGATAGTCGTATTGGGATCGAGGGAGCACAACAAGGGTCCAAAGTGGTGATTCCTCATCCAAGTGATGCCTGCAGTGTCCTGCACCTTTCTTACAAGTGCATGGAAGTCACCTGGATCCTGTCTTCTCCATGTAATGTGCCAGACGTGCTTGTGAAGAAATTAGATGGTGTGGTACATGATGGGAGCAGGCCCATGCCCTTTAAAGGATGGGAAGTAGGTAGAGTTTTCCCTTCTCTAAACTTAGTGTTTGGGTTTCTTTCTAGGTCAGGCTTTCTGGTAGTCTGTATAGGGACTTCTTTATTGAATGTGGCCTTTGCAGTGTTTTAATTAGAAAATATACATTGGTTTATTCCTTTAAACAAAAAAGGTGTGGGGGAGCTGTATAGTATCTCCTCACACTTTGCTCTTTTGAAGATGCGTGTATGTGGTTTTCATGATGTACATCACTAGCAAAGTGGGAGAGACTGGGAGACTGGGGAGCACTTCTGCCTGTGTGGAGGCTGCTGCCTGTGGCTGAATTGGCTCATTTCTGTGAAGGCAGAACAAGAACCCCCTTGCTAGGGGCTTGGGTGTGCTATGTGCCTGAGAGCACCTTCTCACAGGCACCTCGGCTAAAGTTTTTCTCTTTGCCAGGTTTTTCTTCCCCTTTCCTTTCCCTGCCCCACCAGAGGGGCTGTCTGACAGGATCTGCTCAGGAAACTCATGTCTTAATCCCATTAAATCCTTAAACACATGGGGAAGCAGACAGAAGCGGTGCTTGCTTGTTCTAGGTCTGCTTCCTCATCAGCGCTGCCTTTTCTGCCTGCCCGTGGAAAGGACACTGTCAGTGGGTGCCAGCTCCTAAATTAAACACTCTGCCCTGTGTCAGCAGCATGAATGCTTTCCCTGATTAAATCTGAAGGAGAGGACCTGGCCTCTCTTTAGAATGCAACCTGCTCAGGGTTGAGGACAGACTCGAAGAGGAATCGGGACTCATGAGTATTCCCTGTTCTTGTTTTTAAAGATATTCTATTTCTCAGGGTCTCTCTCATTTCCCTTCCCTGCAGAATAAGGGGACCATTTCATACCTACTTCACTGGGGTGTCGTGAGGCTAAATTCAGCTTGTCAAGTGCTTTGAGATCCACGGATGGATCTGTGGCATCTGTAGGAATTCAGACTCCTCATAAGAACCCTGAGCGGCGAGAGCAGCCTGGTTTGTTTAACTCTGTTTATAGCCAGCTAATGAGTAAGAATCGAGTCACAGGGAACACGGCTCCCGTCCAAATCCTGCACTCCTTCCTTCTGTAGAGCTTGCCAAGAGCTCAGCATAAAAATAAGGCTTGAAGGGTTTTGCCAGCCAAGAGCAGGCTGTTTTCCTCCAAATGCCTTTCCTATCCGGCACTGTCTTCATGCACATATTCTCCCTCCTCTCTCCCAGTCTGGATTCTTGTACCTGGCTGGGAATTGTTGTGTTTCTTTGAAGTTCAAATAGTTTGTAAGACAACCCTGTTTGAATTGAACAATGTCCCCTCAGAGGAGATCCTTGCACTGAACATCCTTCTCTAAAGGCTGGACCATTTGATAGTGTTGCTCCACTCTTCTGTTCCATATTGGTGTTTTCCTTGTGACTCTCAAGTATGCTCGTTGGATACTTTAAAGGCTTTGGGGTTTTTCTGGTCTCAGATTTGTAACACCCTAAATCCGAAGCCATGGTGAGATCTTCCAAACCCAGCTGCAGCTATTTGAACTGTTCTGGAACAGATGGAGATGGCTGTGGGTTTCCATGAAGCCTGGCTTTCTGTTTCATGACTAAAGAGGGAAAGACACAGATTTCTCCCAGCTTCTAGGAGTGTGGATATTACACTTGCAGGGGGCTATAGGAGAGGAAGGCAGATCTGATTTTAGCCTCTGCCAGCTATTCCTCTGACTTCTGCCCCTAAAACTTTTCCTGCCAGCAACTTCAGTCATTCCAGCTCCCATCCTCTCCTCCGTGTGGGATTTTCTCCCCGATAGTCCCTAGCGAGGCAGGACAAGCATTCACTGGGATGGGAGGTGCTGGGGCTGCAGTTTGGGAGCAGCTCACAAAAAGGCACAAGGTTGGAGGAGGTCTGGACAAATCCCACCCCTCGTGGAGCCTCTTAACCTTTTCCTTTGGGATGGGGATCTCCATACAAAGCATCAGGAATCTGCTGTTGCCAAGTATGCCAGAAGCTGTGGGAGAGCTGATTCTGAAACTGACCCTACCCTGCATGTGTAGCTTTTAAAGTCTTACTTGGTATGTGCTGGTTTCCAATGCTTGCTGTTGAAGAACTGGAAAGATCCATTCTGTGCTGAACATGGAATCCTATTCAAGCCAATTCCATCATCTTTCTTACCAAAACTTGTAAATCTGCCCTTTTCCAAAGGGAAAACAAAAGTCTTTGGCAAAAAGCTGTAGTCTGGTCCCAGGCTCTGCTCTTCAGTTGTGCTCAGTTCTGCCCTCCCCTATGAGAGCTGTTGATGGGATGTGTGTGCAGATGTCTCTTTCCTCATTCAGCTTGTGCGTGTCTGTGCTTTTCCCTCATAGGTGTGTGCATTATACATGTCTAAAGCCTCAAGCCAGGCTTGGTGGTTCAGTGTTCAAACTGTGTGAAGAAGGAAGCTCTTGGGATTGAACTGTTTGGGTTTTGTTAAAAGCAAAAGTAAACCCACCCAAAACCCCCAAATTTCTATCTTCTATAAGACATGGCTTTGGGCCATGGGAATACACATCCTCCTGCATTCAGGCTGCTGCCTCCAATGGATGATGACCAAAAGTTGCCGTTTCCAACCACTGCTCTATGACCGCTTTGGGATACTCCTGAGCCAGGTTCCCCCATTACACCAGTGGTACAACTGGTGCTACCCTCCCTCTGCATCCCTCCAAGAGACTGTGTTTCTAATCCCCATAAAGTACTGAAGCCCTGTGGGCAGCCAGCCCTGCCCTGTGTGTGCTCTGCCTGCCCAGAGAGAGCATCCTTCCCTCTGGCTGCACCTCTCACCAGCACTGGTGATGCTTGGGAGTATCTCCTGCACTGGGGGGGTGCTGTGGCTACCTGCACAGACAGTAACTGTGAAGGAATCTTACACTCTTCTGTGCCTGTTTCTTGGATTCAGCATTACTGTGTCTTGGGGAAGGTGATCTTCCCTTGCCCTCTTTTTGATCACTGTGTAATACTCTTTTTCTACACACACTGTATAGTAAGATGGGGTTTGCCAAGGTTTTCTAATCAATAGACACTAACCAGCATTTCTTTCTTTCTTTTTTCCTCTTTGCACATGTGACTTTAACTGCAATGGTACATAGTCTTTTATGTTCTTTTTTCTAATCGTGAACTTAAGTAAGCAAATTCCTGGTGTCTGTGACATTAATGCACTGTGGGTCTTAGCCTAGTGAGTTGTTCTGTTCCAAGCTGGGTTCTCTTAAGTTATAGCTGGATGGGGGTTGTGTTGGTTTTTTGTTTTTTGGGTTTTTTTTTTTTCTAACTGAAACATAAAAAAAAAAATGTTTTACACTTTGCATATTTTGTACAGTAAAATTCTGGAAATAAACTGAAACCAGATTGGATTGCCCCACTCTTTCCTCTTCTCCTTCCAGCCAGCATCGCTGGCCTTCAGGCATTCCTTAGCTGTGGCTGGGAGGGGGCCCTGCAAACATGTGGTTTAACCTTTCTGAGGTTGTCTTTGTCACCCTTGTTCTAGCCCTTTCTGCCACAGTAGAATGCAAACTCATTTATCACTCCAGAAGAAAGCCTGGTGGGTGAGTGCTTTGAACACCTGAGATCTCAGATGATGGGGAGCAAATGCAGCTGAGGGGGGGCCATAACTGGAGTGGGAACAGGTTTTTCTGCCTCCTGTGTCATAGTTTGCACACAAATCATGAAGTGCAGGATTCATTGCCGAGTTCCTTGCTTGGAGGAGTGGCGAGAGGAGGAAAAGCCAGTGCTCCCTGTTTGTGTGGGTGCAGAGCCTGTGAGGCGGGTACCTCGCCTCAATAGCACCTCTGGGTGCAGCTTTCCCACCTCCAGTTTCCTTCACCAGCATCCTGAGAGCTTGGAGAGGTTGAGCACAAGGAAAGTGGGGAGCAGCCACCTTAACCTTCACACCCTTTGGTAGCCACTCTGCAATGGGGAGTACCTGGCCTTGTGGCTCTGCCCTGCAGATCACCTCAGTGGATTTGACTGCTGGAAAAATCCACAGGATGCTGTTGTGGAGATAAGCAGCACACAAAGAAATGCTGATGGAGAGCACCAGCTAAATGGGTATTTCTCAGCTTTGGGGGAGATTGGATGTATTTAGGACTGCAGAGCGCTGGACTAAGGCAGGAAGCAGGAAGGGTGGGATGGGGGTGTGCTCGGACCTGCCTCCTGCCCTCCCTTGATCTCTCTGCTTTTGATGTGTCCCCCTCATCCTGCTGGTGCTTTGGCAATGCCCAGCCCTGGGCTGTTTAGAGAGCAGCTCCTGGAGATGGGCAGGGAAGGGAAACGGGATGCAGCCACAGGTATGTCACAGGAAGGTGTGAGAAGCAGGGATTTGGCACAAACAAGATAATGGGGTTGTCAGCCTGGTCCTAGGCTCTTAGCCTTGAGAGCTGTGTCTTTACATATGAGTTCAGCACATTCTGTTTCATGTGTGGCTTAGCGCTGATACTGAATCAACACCCAGTTGCTGCTGTTTGTGGCACTTTCTCTTCTGCTGTGGTTTGTGGAAGCTGATGGAAGGAACAGGCTTTGCCAGAGGGACCTGTTCCCTTGGCCTTCACCCAGAGCTCAGCCATCTGAATCATAAGGGGCTGCGGTGTGTAGCTCAGCAGGAATTGGAGCTGAGGGTGCTGTTGTGGTTTGGCCAAGTCGTTCACTGGCCTTTCAAGGGTCTTTGAGGTGTGATGGAGCCTCAGGTTGCAGCATTGGGTTAAGTTTTACTGACCCAAGCCTCTTGACAGAAAGGGGATGGAGGCTTTCACTGGCAAACAACGCTTGGAGGAACCCAGCAAGCTGAACAAGAGGTAAGCACCTTCTGCCTGGGGGACATAGCAGGCTAGTGTCATTGGAGGAGATGCTTCTCCTATGCTGCCCTTTCTGACCGTAATGGCATACGGTTGTGGCTACCCTGAGACAGCACAAACAGCCACAGGGGAAGAGGACTTGATGGCTGGAGTGTGGCTTTATACACAGTTGTCCCCAGAAGGGACCAGGCCTCACAGTTATGGATGATCAGAAAACACCAGCTTTGAGGAATTCAGTGGGGAGATATGGGGCAAAGCGACTGCATGCAGTTGGGGTGTGATAAATGGGTTAAGAAAGGGATTTGTTACCTTGGGCAACTGGTTCCAGAGGCTACCTGAAGCTCTAGCAACACCTCACCATGCGATATTGTTAGCCAAGTCAATAATGCAATGAAAGATCTGTTTGTGGAGGTGGGCAGGGGCTCAAACCCCAAAACAGCTTCTCTCAGTGCTATGTACTGGCTCTGCTGTCTTAGCCCCAGATCTGAACTCCTGGAAGGAACAGGGGGGGATTAAACTTGGGGCCCTGGAGCTCAGGGCAGGTGGGGAAAGGGGATCTCTCAGCCGGACATGGTGTTTCACAACAGCATGCAGGAAGGGAAGGTGTGCTGGGAATTGGCCAAGCAGAATGCTTTGATTTGTCTTTCAACACCGCTCCTGAGTTTATGTTGGATGGGATGGTGATGGGTTTAGGTTACAGACCTTTCCGGTACTGGCAGAACATTCACTGGGACAAGGGGTAACCATTCCTTCCCTTTTCATGTGTGCATCCATGCACTGGCAGGGCTGGGAGAACAGAGAGCACTGGGCATGGCATGTCTGCAGATGCAGGGAGGGATGGTGTAGTGGGGTGATTATATATGCATAAACCACTATGTACGAGCAAGGTTACCCAGGTTGCTTTGGAATGCAGTAACAAGCCCTGCAGAACATGTGTGCTGGTTTAAGCTGTCATGGTGCTGGTAAAATGGAGTGTACCTCGAATGGGAACAAAGCTGTTCTCTTGTTTCTCCCCATCTCCCTGTCCTCCTCCATAATAAACTTGGAAAAGATTGTGGGTTGGTTTTTTCCTGCCTGTCTACCACTTCTATAGGGGTCTGTGATCAGGTTGGGACCCATTGCAAGACAGCTAGCCTATTCCAAAGCCCTGATTGACCCCTATCTCCAAAATATAGGGAGCTGAATTGGGTGGAGAAGGGTGCTCTGTACCTGACTTGGGACTTGCTGTTGTTCCAGTTCAGCTCAAGCAAATAACATGGGGACACCAAGAGCCCTCATACAGTGGTACTGCTGCTTGTTGGCCTGTGGGTTCTGCCCATGGGAGGAGGAGAGCAGTTGTTTGCCAATGAGGGCATGGCCAAGACAAAGGGAGCAGTCTCTGGGCTCTGTATGGGCAGCACTAAATACAACTTAGAAAAGGAAGAAGGGAGATGACTTTCACCCCATGGATGTGCATTTGGGGTAGCTCAGTGCATCCTCCTTGCTTACATATCAAACTACGGAGGAAGTGGCAAAACCTCGAGAGAGACAAGGAGAAGGCAATGTGAAGGCAGTGGAAGAGACCTTGGAGAACAGGGTGTGGATTTTCCCTCCAGCATCCTTCAGAAACATGAAGGTACAAAGATCTTCAAAGCAGAGACACCAGAAATTGCTCCAGGCGTGAAGCTGCTCTGTAAATGGAAACTCTTCCAAAGACAAAAATCAGGCTTCCAAATGCTTCGACATCGCCAGTCTTGGCTGCCTCTTTGATTTCTTTCTTCTTTCTTTTCCCTGACTACTTGAAAAGGGAGCGTGAATAAAAGTGGATGCACAGAGAGGAGGAAGCTCTTGATAAAACACATTAGATTCAGCCTCTCTGGAAGTCTTAAAGGACACTCAGAACTTCTTCACTCTTTGGACCTCTCTTCAGCACGAATCAGATGCTGGGGCCACGATTTGAAAGACGGAATGAGGAGGAGGAGCTGATTGTATCTGGGCCGCAGATGTGAAGCAGATCTGCAAACCTTTTAGCTTCTACTTTGTAAAAGCTCATTCTTGAGGACTCATAATCCCAGATCCTACAGTTGATTATGATTTTGCTTTGTAAGTGGTTGGGAGAAACTGGTTCAGTAATTCAGTAACTAGACTGTGGGAAGCTGTGCACATTTCTTCAGCCATTCCATTTGGTGGGGACTAAAATGTCCTTCAAGCATTTCATTGCTTCTGTTGTTCTCAATAGCCTCTTTCCTTGTCGCTAGCAGGAGCTGGGCTTTGACATGTTGCATTGGACTTTAAAGCCAAAATCAAGCACAAGGCATATTTCAGGGTTGAGCATCACTTTATCTGTGCTACTGAGGGAAGAACCAGATTGTGCTTCCTCCACATCCAAAAGCAGAGGATGAGGTTGCTCATGGATATTTAAGTCCTTTGCCACCCACAACCAAAGGAGGGCTCAGTCAGGACAACTGCTTGTGTTCTCGGGCAGGTAGCTGGCTTTCTGCCCGCTGCTGAAGTACAGGATAACCCCTCCAGCAAACCCGGTTCCTTAACCCTCAAGGCTTATTGTGTTGAAGTCATGCCACTTGTCTTCCGCTCAGGTGGTGTGGTTGTTGGTGGCACTGGGGGTTACTGATCTCATCCTGCAATGGCAGTAGTCAGGGCTTGATCACAGGGTGATAGCTCCTGATCTGGATTTTGGGACAACAGGAAAAGATGCCCACAAGAAACAATCCTGGTATTCCCTCAGTGCCCAGGCTGCTGAAACAGCTTCATCTCGAGTGTGTCCCACCTATTCCCCACAAAAGGAAAGCCAGTCTCAGCCTGTCAGCTTTCTCCTTGGGAAGGGAATGTTGTGCCTCCCCATGTTCACAGCCACAGCTCATGGCACGGGATTCCACCATGGCTGGCTCCTGGCAGTGGTGTCAAGGCTACTGCTGCCTCCCTGTGCTGGGGATGAGCTTAAGCAGAAGGGGCAGGGGAGGTCCTTGTCCTTGAGCGACCCTCAATGCTATGGGGTGAAGGGAGAAGAAGAGGAAAGCAGGCTAGATAGAAATGGAGAGAGAAAACAAGACAGTGAAGACCAGAAGAGTAAAGTCAGTAGGGATGAAAAGAAGGTGAAAAAGCCATGTTTTCTTCTTGTTTTCCATAGCGTTAAGGACAATAACAGAAGCCCTTTGAGAGCTTTGCTGATCTCCTTCATCACAGCGACTTGGCAGAAGGTGTAAGGGGGGAGCGAGGCACAGGAAGGCTATTTGCTTCCATTCCAAAAGCTGTTTGCAATCTGACTCCAGAAATGGGTCTTCAAGCTGCACGGAAGCTCGGTAGCATTGCTTTTATTGTATATTTCCTCCTTTAAATAGTTTAGCACCTTTTGAAACCTGGCAGGGAGCGTTCTGGGAGCTGGGCCAGAAGGGATGGCTCTGCCCTGGGCCCTGCCCCATGGTCCGTGTCATCATTAAACATCATCTTCTGTCAAACAAGTGTGAGAGCCATCCCATGGCTGGCCCCAAGGCGTATTTACCATTGAAGGGCTGCTTTGCCCTCATGTCAGTGGTACAAGAGAGCAGGGAAAAGGCAGGGATGCAGCGCAGTGGGTTGACACACAGAGTCTTTGGTCTCATGTAGGACACAGTCCTGCTGGTGCCGCCTCATTAATGAGGTTAATTATCCTTCCTGCTGCGCTCTGCTGCTTCCAGTTTCTACACTGCATGGCATAGATGTACCTGGGATGTAAAAGTAGCCAGGAGGCAGTTTGCTTTGCCCTGGAGGGCCTTGATGCTTGTTGCCTGTTTACCCCTCTTTAACCCCCAAGTACAAGTATCGGTGAGAAACTGAGATTTATCGGGCAGAGAGGCATCCAGATGCAACCTGGCCTATTTTCAAGTCAGCAGCAGCTGGGAAGAGATATGTTCCTGTCTAATTAATTATTTCCCTGGGAATCAAAGGCAATGGAGTTTGTTTGGTCTTGGTAACGAATCAATCACTTCTGAGGTATGATGTGCAGACAGACACGGGGAAGCAGCCGGTGTCCTCAGCTGTGCATGTGTGTTGCAGTCTGGCTTCATTCTGGGATGGGAAGCTGCTGAGATCTCTGGTCTCAAGTCAGGGCCATTCCTCTCCCAAAGGCAGCACAGGAGGCTCCTCAGAAGCATCATGAAAACTGCTGCCCCTGCAGATATGGAGTAACCTGTGATTTCCAGAATTCTTCCCTTGTCCTCTCCTTCTGGGGCTGTTGCCCAGAAGGTTGACATAACTTCAGAGTAGTTTTGGATTCACAAAGCCTCTTCATCAGTGTCCTTGAGTTTGCTGCAAAGGCAGAAGCTTTCTCCTTCATGCTCCTGTATGAGAGCTGCAGTACGTGACTCTTGATGGGTTTCCCTCTCCTGATCATTGCCCATGAGTACCAGGGGGTGGCTTGTGGTCCAGCACACCAAACCAACCCCTCTTCTGGCCCTGTGACTGGGAGGAGGTGGTGTATGACTTTGTGCTTGAAGCACTTGCAGCTGGATGAGGGCAAAATACAGTTCCTTGTCTTTATGTGTATTAAGACCCATTTAATGTGGATGTATAATTAACACTCAGGAGAAAAAGAACTATTTGCTAAGAGAGGAACAGTCTTCAAACAATTCCCTGCAGGAACACTCAGTGCTTCCCACAGCAATTTTGCTTCAAATAAAGAAGGGTTTTTTGGCTGGTTTTTCATCCAAACCTGCTGACATTTTGCATTTCAGAGTGTAGTGGGCAGCCTTCAAATGCCAATTGTGCCTACTTCTGACAGAGGAGCCCAGGAGTGCCCATGCTTGGGTCCTGTATGTCCTCACTCCATATACCACTATAGTTCCTGTCCCTGCAGGAAGATGCTCAAGTTCAAGTTGCCACCTTCTTCACAAGGGGTATTGCCTCATTCAGTGGTTCAGCCACTACAAACACAGGGCAGAGGAGGTATTAGGGGTGAATGGGAGAGGCTGTGCTGAGCACTCATCTTTATTGCTGCAATCCTTCCTCTGCTGCAATGGTTCCTTAACTTTTTATGTGTTTATTCCAAAAGAAAGTAATAAAAAAAATCCCATTATTGGGTAAAGACAAGGAAGAAAACCATACTGAGGGAATAAGGGAGCAGAGAAAGTGTGGCCCCATCAAAGACTGCACTGGCACCATGAAGAGTGGCAGCTGTAGGATTAGCCCTTTCTTGTATAACTCAAGAGAAACCATAAACCACTGACACCAGCTCAGCCTCAGTGGCCTCTGTATAAGCCTAAGCACCACATTATTCTTTCCCCTCCAGAGCACTGTTGCTTGATGCATTGAAATGCTTACATGCCTGTGAAACAGCTGTGCGCTTGAACACATCTGTAATGCCCTTTGCAGGGTCTGCCTGTGTAAGCCGTGCCTCTCAGAGCATCTAGAGAGGGAAACATCAGAATAGACAGGCATTTACAGTGGGAGCTATAGAGAAAGTATTCAGGCAATCAGGGTGTCCGGAGACAGTGCCAGTTAGGAAAGGCAGCAGAGCAACTCCTGTGCTTATAGAAATTCATGGCACTTTGCAGTGCCTTGTCTGGTGCTGCAGGGATTGTGCAAACTGTTACCTTATGCAGGGTAAAACTGTGAGTGTTTTACTCCTGGGAATAGCCCCAAGGTAAAGATAAACAAGTACTCTTCTCAGCTGAGTATTTATCCCTTAACCACAGACTGGGAGACTCCTAAATGGCTAGTTTTGCTTGCTCTTGCTTCATACCAATGTGCATCCATGAGACCTTGAGTCCCTCCCTCTGATCCAGGGTCCTTCAGCAAACCTTTGGAGGAAGCAGCTGAAAGGAAAGAGCAGGAGGAGGATGCTGGGCACCCCTCCGGCCAGGAGAGAGGAGGATGTGATTGAAGGAGAGGAGAGCACCTCCAGGCTGAGAGCACTCTGCATTTCCAGGCTTCTGAAAGTCTCCACCAGGTCCTCTGGCATGGAGCTGAGTTGTTCATGTATGGGTGGTCTCCCCAAGCACACTTGGTTTGAGTCTTCCACACATCATAAAGAAGCAAGAAAAGGCAAATAGTTGACCTGGGGGTGCTTTGCTGTCCTGTCTCTTCTTCTAATAGGCTGTATCTTAAAAGCATGGGTTGAGTGATGTTCAGTGAGGAGCTAACATGGCCTGCAGTCATATACCATATAAGCACAGTATTATTCATATACATAGAGGTAAATAGATACCCAGCTGCGTGTTGTTTATGCTGGCACTTTCCACCAAGGGGCTAAGTACACACAGGAATAGATCAGTACTTCAGCTTTGTTATACCAGTAGTTTAAAATATCTATTTCAGCTAATGTAGAGACAGTCAAAGAGACTGATCAACAGGCAGGGGAAAACATATCTATAAAATATTGCTTTGCAGTTCATCTGATAAAGGAAATACATAATGTGTAAACCCTGTGTCTCATCAGGCTGAGTTACATTTGTACAAGCAGCTCTGCTTCTCCTGTCCCTCACACTGTTATTTCCCCTATAACATCACTTACCTCTGACGTAAGTCAGTATAAGAAAGGTCAGGACAATGGTTTTCGCCTGTAGCAAGGAAGGACATGTTAACCTATGCTAACAAGTCTGGACAACTGGAGAACATATTTATAAATGTATTTATAAAGATAAAACTATCTCCAAACTTTCCATTCATTGCACTATTGTCAAATCTAAGAAGCTAAGACAACTGAAATCTACCAGCATGGAAAAGCAGGGAGACCTAACACTGTTGCAGTGACCTGCACATGGATGATGCTGCACTCACCAGGACGGAGTTGCTGACCCTCTGCTTTGAGAGTTACCCCCTTGACTATGAGCTCCTTCTCAGTCTGCAGTCAAAAGAGGCTTCTTAGGGACTACCATGAGTCTCTAAGCAGGGAGTAACTGTGCAACTGGATGTGTAAAAGCCAAACAGCTTTCACTGCTCATTGCTCAACGCATTTTATCCAGCATCTAATATGGTTGGATGGATGCTTTCCCTCCCAACATTTTGGTCATGGGAAAAGATGCTCTGTAGGCTATGGGTTGAAAGTCAGCCAAAGCTGGAAGGTCTTGGGCAATAGGAGGGCTCCAGGGTGGGCCATCAAGGATGTTTCCACTGGCACTATCTCATGTGCACCACCTTCAATCTGTGTGAGGCTCACCTGAAAGGGAAGGTAGGCCCAGCCCAGACCTGGTTGCAGATGTTTGTAACTGGCCTGGAGCCTGATCTGGTGTTTCTTTGGGGTTAAAGCCAATGATTTGGCTCATGATCTTCAACCTCAATAGGTTGGGCTCAGACCTGGATCAGCCTTTCCAGCCATTCAGGAGCTCACAGACATTGATGTCCCATGTCAGACTAACTGCACTTACCCTAGCTTTGGCCTGAGCTTTCAACAAGGGGTTCATTCAGGGACTGTGGTGTTTGGTTTGCATTGCGCTGCCAGAGAAGAATATCCCATCATTATATGGAATCACTGAAAACTTAAATAGAATCCCTAAAACCCTTCTCCTTTCCCAAAGCTTTTTACTGCTCTTAACATGCTAGAGAGCAGCTACAGACTCCTGCAGCAGAACCTGCAGGATTGAGTGGTCTTGGCAGAGTGAGCTGCAAAGGGCATTGTGTTTAATAAAAGGACTAAACTTTACAGTGGCCTTCCCTATGTCTTGAAATGAGATTTGGTCTTTGGATGTTAAGTGCTGGGCCGATGAGCATGGAAAACACAACTTGGCTTCCTGTGTCCCTCTGGCAGTGAGCAGGCAGGCACTTTTCTCCCACCCTGGGACGCTCAGGGCAGATTCCCTGCGGATTCCTATTGTCCTTTCTAAGGAGGCATGATTTGCAATGGTGCTGGATGCCTGCAGGGGCAGTCCTGGTGGCTCAGCACCACTGAGAATCAGGCTGGGGGGTCCCGGCAAGGGCAGGGGCAGGGGGAGCAGGGCAGGGGGCAAAGAAGAGCAGCGGTGCTTGCTGATGCTCAAGCACAGGTCTTCCAATGGAGGGACCTGCCGCAGGAGGAGGGCTCTGGGCCCCCACAAGTCAAACTGCACAGAGTCACAGTTAATCATCATCATCATCATCATCGTCATCATCGTCATCATCATCGTCGTCATCATCATCGTCATCATCGTCATCATCGTCGTCATCATCATCATCGTCGTCTTCAGTATTTATCTTCCCAGAAAGCACGTCTTCTATCCAGTCCTCCAGCTCCTCTGCTGTGGGCAGGTCATCATCATCTCTGATGTCCATCCAGACGCTGTCAGCCTGCAGGGACAGGTCATGGGGGGTTAGTCACCTTCAGAGACACAGGCAAGAGATTCACTGCTGCTGTGGATGCAGGGGTGGTGGTGGCATTAGCTCCCTCTCTGCCACAGCCATAGAGCCTCTCTGCCTACACCTTGGGCTTACCACTTCCCCCTGAGGTGCTGTTGCTTCTGACTAGGGGCAGTTGAACTGGTCAATGGGTTCACATGAGTGTGTGGTGCTGTTTGACCTGGGTTGGGTATGTGCCCGCTGCCTGTTTCTCTCCTGCAGCAAGAGCATTGTCCACCTGATGCATTGTCTTCACCCTGTCTGGCCAGATGTGTGGACTCCAAGTCTACATAAAGAGAGCATAAAGAGAACTATGCCAGCTCCTCCTGCATCACACCAGTTCACAGGACATCCCAGCATTCCCCTCCTTTCTTCCTTCCTTCCAGAGCCTTTCTGGCACCTCTTCCTTTGAGCCTTTATACCCTACTGTCAGCAGCAACCCTTCCTTCCAGCCTCTATTACCATCCTGTTTGCCTCAGGATGTTGCTCTGGACTCTCCACATGTGATGGTGGTTCCTTCTCTTTGAAGAGCCTTTCATCACATCATCTCAACAATGCTCCAGCTGAAGAACGGTGAAAAACAGGGATGCCCTGGACTGCAGGTGCCCCCTGCTCTTTCTCTCCAGCTCTCTGCATTACTTCCATAAACTGGGTGGAATGGGCAGTGAGGGTGAATTCAATAAGAAGATGCTGTCTAAATTATGGCTGTTACCCAGGGACAGGAAGCATAGCTTAGATGGTCTCTGAGGCCTGGAAATGCAAGGTTTTCTCTGCTTTGCTATAGGTTCCTTGGGTAAATGCCTTGGTCAACCTCTTTCCCTTCACTGTCTCCCCTCCATAAAACAGGATCAGCGTCCTGTTTTGCAGAGGTGCTGTGAGGTTATCTCAGTCAGTGTTTGATGTTGCAGAAGCAAGTGGTTTTCATATATCATAAGACATACCTGCTTTTGGAAATGCATCCAGTGCAAATTGGGGGTGTATTTGCACTGGATATATACACCTCCATACACCCCCAATTTGCACTGGATGCAAATGCATCCCCGTCTGTGGTACTCAGTTCTCTTTGGTTTATTGCTTGCTAAAAGGCCAGATCAATTTCTGCTCAAGAAAAGTTGTTTCTCCCTTACAATATTTGTTTTCCTTCTAAACCACTAAAACTGTAATAAAAAAGAGCCACAAAGAGGCATGCAGCTCTTGCTTCATACAAACAATCTTGTCCTCAACCTCAGGACTGTTCTTGAGGCAAAACCTGACACCTTTAACTAATGGGAACTGGAGTGGGCCCATTGCACCTCAAGAAGATGCTGTGCACATACATAAAGCAGCGTGGTGCAGAGCACTATGGCCCTAATCCTGAGCCAGTTCGACGTGACAGAGCAGCGGGGACTGCTGGGAGCTCTGATGTTTGTATTGGCAGGTTCTTAGAGGAGTGATGGGGTCACAGGGGTTATGTCCACCGAAGCCAAGAGCGGTGTTTATTTTTACTCTGTTGTGTAAGCTCCACTTTGTACCTGTGTGACTTGCCTGAATGCGGTGATGTAACACTGAAATCATGAAGTGAGCTCAGTGTTTGGTTTAGATAGCACCCTCCAACCCAGGACTTTCTTCAGTCTCTCTCTTGAGGAATAGAAAACAGGCTTAAGAGGAATTAAAGCAAAAATGCAAATAATATAATCAGCCACCTGAAACATTGACTGCATCAAAGCTAATGCACGAGTTTTTACAGCTCTCTGAGTGACTGCTGGATAGTATAGCATATGTTCATGCCTAATACCGCTTTCTATAGAGCTCTCTTGCCACTGACAATCCTACTTTCATTAATTTCTTTAATGTAGCTGTGACATGACTTAAACATGGACAGCTGCAGTAAACATAATGCAGGGAGAGACAGTGGACTAGTAATAAAAGGCTGGAATACGTGAGCTCTATTTCTGTCTTGTCTGTTCATTTCTCCCATGATCTCAGGTTTCAGATGTTATCTGGGCCCTTTTTGCCTTTTGTCTCTCCCTTCATAAGTTTCTAACAAGCCTTCACCCACTGGGTCCTCACTTTTTAGGTGTCTGTCCATTTTCTGCATCACACCAGTGCTTTGCCTTCCCTACCACATCCCCTATCTTGCAGCATTTGCTGTAACGGGAGGCACAATCGTACAGTACACCCTTGCTGCCCCTCTTTCTCTGGGAATCTACAGGAGAGAGTACATAGGAGCCAGGAACAAGGTCGCTGGTGAGGTCATGACCAGCATCCAGCCCCAACCCTGGGTCGCTCCCTCCTCTCTCCTAATGAAACGTCAGTTTCCCATGCCGTTGAAACTTCAGACACGAAGTCAAGCACCGAGTTACAACCACTTCAGCAGTGATTTATGCATCCAGAGACACTCACACACCCACATGGGTTCATTTTAAAGAGATTAAACCATGTCGCACTTCACCATCAAAACCAAACCTAGGGAATAAGCGAGCCGGGCTGCAGGATGGCATGGAAACCCTTCACTGCCACGGGGTGTGGGGCAAACATATCCCTTCTTCCCACCCAAACCCCTGCATGGCAGAGGCTAAGGAGGATGAATCCCAGTACAGCCCCTTTGCCGCAGCAGGATCCCTCTGTTACCAGTTTATGTCATGCACCCTCGTTCTCGGAGGTGGGGACGCCAGTCAACTTAGCGTAATTAATGGTCAGAGTCTTGCCATCCTTGACGCG
>JANHGB010055754.1:0-16815 GCA_026283785.1 Coracopsis vasa
AACAGGTAACAGCGAAGGCGCCGTGGGGTCGAGCCGGGATCTGCTTCCGAGGTTTCCTTTCGCTTCGGCGGGCACCGCCGCGCCGTGAGGGGCTGGGCCGGGCCGGGCACACCTGCGCTGGGATCGGCCGGGCCCGCCCCGCCGGGCTCCGCTCCCGCCGTCTCCGCCCTTAGGCGCAGCAGCCCCAGCAGGACGATGGTGCCGGTGTGCGGCGGGGCTGGCGGCCGCCTGCTGCGGATGGTGGGGGTCTGCCGGAGCCCGCTTCTCCTCAGCGTGGCCCGGGGATGGAGCTGCCGGGCCGGGGAGGACAGGGCCGCCCGCCGCAAGGCCGCGTCCGTGAGGAAGCGAGGATACGACATCACCAGGCACCCTCACCTCAACAAGGTCGGTGCCGCGGGGGTTGCTTGGGAAAGGGGCTTGTTGGGGCGGGTGGAAGGTGCTTGGTGGGATGGGTTGCAGGTATCCTGCGTTGTAAGCGTTGCCTGTGCCCGTCCCCAGTGTGCAGCCCGCAGATAGGGGTGAATGCGGTGGGAAGTGGTTGTGGGTTGATGTGAGCAGAGCATGAGGTGGGCGTTAGAGGTTCAGCACCAGTGGCCTCCTTTGGAGCTGGTTGTTTGGCATCCCTCTGTCTGCGGCTGCTGCTGTGGTGGCACTAGGAGAGCCTGTGTAGGACCTGCAGCCATTGCCATCATGGAAAACTGGGGAGGGGAAAGTGTGGATTCTCCTAAAAACCCAAAACCTGGGATATTTTGATGTATGTTGTATCGCACATTGCAGCCTGGGAGCTGGCTATTTACACCTTGGTGTGGTTGTCCTTGGTTTAAGTCATCCTTTCACAGCAGAACCAAAGCAGCGTGTTTTGCCAGGCTGAAGATGTGTTAGTTCTCAATGCTGCAGAAACATCAATGTTATCTAAAAACAAACAAAAAGCAGCAAGTTTTAGGAGAAGGGGTTTCAACCATTTAAAATGAGACCCTGAAGCTTAGGGCTAGGAATGACTAGGGCTCTCCAGGTCCCAGCTGGAAAAAGATCGATTGCCATTTATCAAATAGGTCACTTTTTACCTCAGTAGATATTGTACATATGTTTGTGAGCAACGCATGGTTGATTTTAGGATCTTAATTTGTATGATGAATTGATAATTGTAAGTAAACTGATGCTGTCTATCTATCTAAAGAGACCTGAACCCCTCTCCCCAGGCCACTGCTGCTTTTGACCAACAAAAGCAAGAGGGCTTTGATAGCATGTAGGGACAATAACGCACTCGGAATCATGATGTGCCACCTATTCTATCCGAACAGTTATCATCCTTTATGTAGCTGGATGAGTGCCTTTCTTAGACCAGCAAAGGAACACGTGTAATTTTATGTATGTTTGATAAATAGCCCCACACTACTCTTCCATGCCTTTCCATAATTTGAAGGGGAAAAATAACCTGGATGCAAATTTTGGGATCAGATATGTCAGATTCAAGATTATTGGGTTCCAGTTTCTTGTGTTCATGTTGCTGGAAATCACTACAAATACCTTAATTACCTTAAAAATAATTAGGTATTAAACATGATATTGATAGGTAATGGTGCTGCTCCATCCCTGGCAGTGTTCAAGGCCAGGTTGGACGGGGCTTGGAACAACCTGGTCTATGGAAGGTGTCCCTGCTGATGGCAGAGGGTTGGAACTGGATGAGCTTAAGGTCCCTTCCAACCCAAACCATTCTATGATTCTATTCAGCATCTGCTTGGTATGTACTTATGTGCCTCCTTCTGGACTGGAGGCTCTTTGGATGACAGCTTTCACTTTGTATAGCCAGCTGCACACGGGGCTGCATCTGCTGGTACCATTTCAGCATCCATAGAGGTGAACCTCTACAGACCACGCAATGACACAGGATGTTACTGAACATGTAACAACTCTGTAGGCAATCTGTTTTGAATCATTATACAGTGCATGTCTGTAAGACTGAAGAGAAAAGGATTTGCCAGCAGTCTCATAAGCAACAATAGTTCATCAGCATTAAGTGGTTTTGATGGCTTTTTCGTGAGGATCTGGTGTGTTCTCTTGGGTGTTCAATCATAGTTACAAAGAGTGACACAGCTGATGTTTCTAGTAGTCTTACATGTACCAATTTGAACTGAAAAATTAATACTTGGATCTTTGCTTAGTGTGATTCAATAGTAACACAAAACCAGTTGAATCTCTCATGTGTTTTAAATTGATCTGGCTACCACAGAAGTAGATTCTGAATGTCTCATTTGATGATTTTCAGAACTGAGGCTTTTCTAAATTTTTTTCCCCTTCCAAGCACTTGTAAACAGGCTTCTATTTCTCTGTTGCTTTTAGCAGTTCCTTGTAGTACCTAAAGATTTAACTGTGTTCAACTGAAATGGGATGTTTCAGACAGTTCATATGTCAGCATATGATTGATAGTCCTTTCGTCTTCTGTGCTGCAGTGTTTTAAGTCACAGTAGGTTTTCAGCTGTTGTACTCTCATCACATAACAATTACTGTTTACTCCCTTGGTAGCTAAATTTGGTAGTGGGGTCATTGCTGTTTTTCTGCAATGGATCCTACTATTAGTTTTCATCTGGTTGAAGGCAGGGGATATTTCTCACATTTCTCCAAGAACCTCTGAAAGAAGTGAGGCTTTGGGCAGCAAGCATTTTGCTGCTTTATTCAATGCCCTGGCTGTTTTATAGCTTGTGGGTGAAGTTTAAAGTGTCAGTCTAAAGCTATGAAGTGTGTGGTATTTATTCAATGAAGATGACTGTGTCCTTCCAGCAGAACCACAGGCAGATTCACTGCCTGAGGTTATTGATCCAAGTCTTTGCTTACTTACTAGGTTGAAGATGCTTTGAAGAAGCAGGCTCTGAAATCAATGCTGCTAGGTCGTCTATAATATCCCAAATATGGATAAAAGCAGGCTGTCCTCTGAGAAGCTCTTATGTTTTCCAAATCTGAGCAGAAAGAAAGAAATGAAAAGCTGGTGATGGATGTATGAGATTTGCAGTCATTTCTCTCCTCTGGTCATTGTTTACTATGTGAAGTTGGCTGGGTTTTCTGATTTGAATTCCTAAATATTGATCAGGGGTGTCAACACTACATAAAGCATGGATTATAAATGAGATTTTGCCAATCAGAATGATTTGGGTTGGAAAAGTCTTCAAGATCATCTGGTTCCAATCACCCTGCCATGAGCATGAACACCTCCCACTGAACTGTGTGCCAACCATATCCTGGGCTGTGTCAAAAAGAGCATGACCAGCAGGTCGAAGGAGGTGATCCTGCCCTTCTGCTCTGCTCTCGTGAGACCTCACTTGGAGTATTGTGTGCAGTTCTGTTGTCCTCAACATAAAAAGGACATGGAACTGCTGGAGCAAATGCAGAGGAGAGCCACAGGGATGGATAATCAGGGAGCTGGGGCACTTCCTGTATGAAGGCAGGCTGAGAAAGTTGGGGCTGTTCAGCCTGGAGAAGAGAAGGCTGCGTGGAGATCTCGTAGCAGCCTTCCAGTATCTGAAGGGGGCCTACAGGGATGCCAGAGGGGTACTCTTTGTCAGAAACTGTAGCAGTAGGACAAGGGGTAATGGGTTTAAATTTCAGCAGGAGAAGTTCAGGTTAGATATAAGGAAGAAGTTCTTTACCGTGCGGATGCTGAGGCACTGAAAAAGGTTGCCGAAGAAGTGGAAAATGTTCCATCCCTGGCAGCGTTCAAGGCCTGGTTGGTCAGAGCTTTGCGCAGCATGGTCTAGTGTGAAGTGTCTCTGCCCGTGGCAGGGGGTTTGGAACTAGATGATCTTAAGGTCCTTTCAAACCCTAACCATTCTATGAAAAACAGCTTCTGCATGTCTTTTTTGCTTCCTCAGGGGAGAAATGTCAGATACACAGAAGGACAGAAAAGAGAACGGGGGGAAGTTACCTCTTTTCTAAATATGCATTGGCAAATGCTAAACTGATGTTGGGTTTGTTTTGGGTTTTTTTTGTTTGTTTTTTTTTTTTTTTTTAACCAGAGCTCCAGTCTTAGTTGCCCTTGCACTGATAGAATGTGGAATGAAGTATGAAGATGCAGTGCAATTCATAAGACAGTAAGTATGAAGCTAATATCTAGCTGTTTCCAAGATTTAACATACTTTCGTATCCTTGCGCACTAAAGCAAAGCAAATTCTGAATGCTGTTCTTGTCTTACACTCTTAAGATATTTAGTACATCTGAACATTTTAACACACATGCTGCATACAGTCAGCGTTGTAGGACTTTGCTTATGTGATGGTTTGGTTTTTTTTTGTTCCTGTGGAAACCAGAATTGGGAAGTAATCATTTGAGCAAGTTTGGTTTTGTGGGTTTGTTGTTTTTTTTTTTTTGTTTTTTGTTTTTTTTTTCTCTAAATAAAACTCTTAACAACTAACCTTCAGTTAGATCTGCAGGGTTATCTTTGCACATATGAGACTCAGAACACCTTTTTGAAATTCAGGTTCTGTCTAATAGCTAGAGCCAACACTCATTCATGTTTATGGATCCTTTCTTGTGTTTTACATCAAAGTGTGCTAAACAGTTCTTCCTAGTGTGGTTTTTTTGTTTGTTTTTTGTTTTTTTTCCCTGCTATTCTACTGCAGAAAAATATTTCCTTGGGTTTTTTTAATAAACATATGTATGTTGGATGAGAACAGTTGTAGTCTCGGTGCCTTAATTTTGCATATATTTAATTAACTATATTTAAAAGAAGCTGCAGATCATATAAACAGTACAAAAATACTTCTTGCATAATTGCCAAGCCTTTAAAGAATTAAATTTGGTATGTATGTCTTAGTAGGCTGGTGTATATAAAGTGAGAAATAAGCCTGGTACATATTCCAAACGCTCAACAAATATGTACCCGTCTTTCACATAATTTTGGTTTGCACAAACCAAGAAAGCTCAATTTCTGTTAAGCTTTTATTATGGGGAATTACAATGTTTATAATATATACTTTAATACTGCAGTACTCTCCATAATTATTTAAAGAGATTGCATAACTTCAGCTTTAAGACCACCATATCACGTCTGCTTTCTAGCTTCCTTTTGAAGTTCCTTCTAAGGATATTAATATAAGATATTGGGCTTGTGTATATCAGAGGCTAAAACACTGTCTAAAATGCTGTGTACTCCTTTGAGCATGCAGTTCAGTAAGGCATTTGTGAAACGAAGCTACCACCCTCTTTCCTGGTACTTTTAATTATCTGTATTTTGGTTATAGTCTTGGCTTAATAGTGGGGGTTTTTTTAAGTGACCTAAAAATATTTTTCTCTGGTTGGTGATATTATTTCACTGGGCAGTAGGTTAATGTTCTGTTTAAAATATTTTTTTCCCCTCCTCTAGGAAGCGGCGTGGAGCTTTTAACAGCAAGCAACTTCTGTACTTGGAGAAATACCGCCCCAAGATGCGTCTGCGCTTTAAAGACTCCAATGGTCACCGAAATAATTGTTGTATTCAGTAAAGCTCAACAGCCTATAGTACTTCTTCGGGAATAAAGGATGGAAACTAGAATTAAGCAGACTGCATGCCAAAGACATCAGTCTGATACTTTTTTTTAGTAGCAAAGGAAGCTTCCTTAGGAGTATTTAATAGGCTAAAGGCTTAGTAGAAATGCAACTTCTATGTTTAGATAAATATCCATCTGTTTGGAGACCCAGTAAATGTTTTTGTTGTACCCTGTTTCTGAGCTGTCTCCTTGTTCATTAACTACCGGTTCAAATAACCTTTAATCATGCCATTGAGTCTTTACCACATAGTTTCAACTACTAAAAATTGGGGTACTAAAAGAAATCAATTTGTAGAGAGATTAGGTGCCAAAATACCCAGCATATCAGCTACATGTTTTTCCTTATAAATGAGCATAGTTCTGATGATGTGAGAACTACCAGCTTACCTGGACCCTTCTTACCTTTTTTTTTTTTTTCCTTTTCCTACAGTCATTTCAATATTTAAGAATATGGCCTCTAAGGTAGTCTTGCCTGCTCACTGTATGTTTTGTCTCCCACAATCGCACTAGAATTACCAGGATTTGCACAGTCTTGTCTTTTTAATACTATGAATTACAGTGACTTTTTACCCCAGCATCTGTACTTTTCTGTTACCTGAACCTCTCCATTTTACAAATCATTACTCTCTGGTTACTCATGTAGAAAATCTTTTAAATTGTACAGAAGCACACAAGTCTTTAATGTCTCCAGACAAAAAGCCTTACAGTAAAATTAATGTCGGCACTTCACGTGCAACTTAACAGAGGGCCTGAAAATGTTGGGAGGGGCTATTTAATATTTCTAGTAAAATGTTGCCTTTGTCTTGTGCAGGAAGTATAGAATATGCCCTTTACTTTAGTAAATATTTTTTTAAAACGTAGAAACGCTTTGTTATTGTAGCTAAAAATTCTTAATCAGAAAATTTCTGAAAAATCTTGTAGTTTCTTTTACTGTACCTATTGGAAGTTGTTTACCAACTATTGCTTTGTTGAAAGTGTGATTTCTTTTTTTTTTTCTTTTTTCTTTTGTTTTTCCTCCTTGAGTTTCTGCTATGAATTAGGCAGACCTCTGTAATATTTTGTATGCCTTTCAAGCTGCGTAACTTAATATTTGGATACTTGATAATTTGTTTTATTATGTAATTGATAAAATGGTGATGTGTATTAATGTTAGTTCAACCATATATTTATACTGTCTTGGGAATGTGTGGTTATAGTTCTGTGGGAGAAATAATTTTGCCAGTGTTCACCAGCTTGTAAAACCTAGTGCGAGAGCTTAAACATCTAAATAAATACTGAAATGCACTTAAAAAGTTTGTTGAAACGCTCATGGCTTTCACTTTTTTGTGTGCTTTGTCTGCAGTCTTGAGGTGCCTAAATTCAGAATTTATCCAGGCATCTTGTTTTCTTTTAAATCTGGCCCTGAATGTCCCCTTTGCTGTAATGTTTGCCGTTTGTTTTACTCATAAATAAATGTGGACAAAAATTAATAGCAGAAAGTACAGTATTTCTTTATGTAGTTTATTTGTAAATTCCCCACTACTAAAATAGTTGCTTACTGTTCTTGAAACTGTCTTTGCAGTAAATGCAGAAGCATATGCAGATCTGTAAAGCTTGGAGAACAATTTTATCAGTAGCCTGAGAAGGTAATTGCAAAATAGTATGATACAATGCTTCATTGTCAAGACTGAAGCTATATCCAAGCAGGAGATAGCCTAAGAATTATGTGAGCTAAGAGCTGTGTTTGAGTTTACAGTGGTGACCAAACTTCCTCATGAGGACTGTAAGATGTTCTTAGTAACCAGCTGAGGTGGTGATTATAAGCTCAGGCCAAAATTAACCTATGCTTAAAATTAACCTATGGATAAATATATGTTGCTTTTTTAAGCAGTGAGGTGGGATGCTATGTGCAACATCAGCCTCAGTGAGATTTGATGAAAGGTACAGTCTCATTATACTTTGAAATTCTGTATGATTTAAAATGCCTGAAATGGAATATAACTTAGCTTAGTCCATAAAGTAGCAAAACTCTTAAATAGTTCAGCTTTCCTTTGGAAGTCAAAACTTGCCTTAAAGGATATTTTTATAAAGGAATACAGCTTTTGGCTGAGAAAATAAGGCCTTTTCTTTTGGAATGCTGTCCAATGTCATCAATGTTTCTATTGCCAAAATGGACTAGACTTTAGCAAAGACATAACCTACAAAAATTCTGTAACTCAGAAGTACAGCAGGCTGATGTAAATACTGGTTTAACACAGATTAATATCCATGTTGAGTTAAAAATATTCACTTGGTCACTCATGCAAGTAGGAGGAATCTGTAAAACAACTTCCAGTAAAATACCTGATTTCTTTTTTTCTATTTAAATATATCAGTGCAATTTCTGCACATACATCAGATTTTGTTGTGTTCTCCACAGGATTTACACTGGGAAGGAGGGCTGCATTTAGGTTAAGAACTCTAACATGATAGTGATGTGAACATGGTCCTTTGAACTCTTCAAACCTGAGAGTGTGCTTGACTTGATTTCAGTAAATTGAGATTTCTAAAGAGGAAATACTTTTGCATACTGTGTCTGTTTAAAGCAAAGATGAAGTCAACTTTTGAACTATTCCCACATTTAGATATGAATCTCAAAAAGAAAATACCTCTTCCTCTTTTGTCTTAACAACTGGTAGGTTTTAGGGACTAAAATGCTGACTACTCAAAACATGAAGATAAAATAGCAGATGAAAATACATAAAAATTATGTAATTTATATCAATGCACAAATAAAAGGGAAGAAGATCTTAAATGGAATTACTGGATCTTCAGGGTAAAGCCTGGCATGGAAGACAGGCTCTAATGTTAATGTCTAATTTTAGATGCTTAGAATGGCTATATAACTGTTTTGTCCTTTTTTCATGAGTTTCAAGATATTCTGTTACTGGATATGGAAAATCAGGTACAAAGTTAAATGTGATTTTCTTGAATCTGATTCTCAAGTTCTAAGCTGTCAGTTTCAACTGAAGTCAGTAAATACTATACTTATATATGAAACTATGTAGTATTGCATATTTCTGAACAGTCCTGAAGCATTTTAGACTGTGTACTCAGAACTAGTTAGTGCTTCAAGTTGTTAATCCCCCTGGTCTTCAGTTTTCTGAGCATAAAAATTCATTCATTCCAGTCATAGAATCATAGAATAGTTAGGGCTGGAAAGGACGGTAAGATCACCTAGTTCCAACCCCCATGCCATGGGCAGGGATTCCTCAGTTTTGGAGATAAGAAGTAATTTCTGAACTAATCAGACCCATCTATATAATTGCAGCAGAAACAGGAAAATGTGCAATTCTGTATTGAGTGTAAAACCTACATGAGACTTAAAATCTTGTTTGGCCATAAGAGTGGTAGTAAAGCACTGCTCATTCATGTGAGCATTGTTCATCCTTACAAGTGGGGGAGGGAAAGCTGTGTAATTAGATTTCAGTATTTGAGAAGGTCAGACTAAGGTTTCATAGATGATGTTACCTGTATAATTTTTAAGCTTTTGAGTGTTTGAGTGTGTACTATTAACAGTTTTTTCATTTTTATTTTAAGTTTGTGCAACATTAAGTTAAATAGTAACTGAGAGATAGTATTCAATATTTTGGGTTTGTTCGGATTTTGCTGTATCATGAAGTATTTTCAGGAAGTATGGGCAAAGTTGTCAAACTGGAGATCATAGTTAATCTACTTGGAACAATGTGTTGGTTTTGTTGGGTTTGGTTTTTTTTTTATACATTTGTATAATCCCACTGTAATAAAAAGAATAGTTATACTTCTAGTTGAATTCACATTCTAAAATCAGGCTGAAAATTGGTGGGGTTTTAGTAGTTTGGACTCATCTAAGAAATAGAGACTTACACATGAGTAGAGGCTTCCCTTAGTGAAAGGGATTTTGCACTTCTCAGGCAATTAATCATGTGCTGAGAGACATCTAAAATAGGCTAGGAGAAGAGCTCTCCAAAAGTAAGAGCAGAGTCTGAAAAAAGAGCATGGGACAGCAAATTCAGTTTATGTTGGGATCTACAAGTAGATTAAATCAATCTCACCTCACTTGTTTAAGTGCAATAGTACAAAGTATCAGGTAAAGTATTGTGTATTTCTCTCAATGTACTTGAGAGATTACCTGCTCTTAGTGTGTAATAAACATTGACAATTATAACCTGATTTGATTTTGATTGATTTAGATTTATGCTACAAATAATTAGAGTGAGCCCTATTAGGCATTATTTTTCCTCTTGATAATTGCCTGCATGAATGCTGCTAATTTTGACAGATATTGTTCTAATGCGTTCTGTCCTCAATGCATTGATATTTAATTATCTCAATAACAACACAGGTTACTTATCGGTGGAAAACATCTTTGTAAGTTAATAGTGGTTAAACGGTGGTCTGACAAGAAACGATAAGGACAGTGCCAGAAGATCAAGTTGCCTGCTTCAGTTTCTGATTCAAATGAGAACTCTTTCAAAGCACAGCTGAAGAAAACCAAATAGCAGAGTGTTTAGATACATGGGAATGCCCAGTATAGAAAAACTGAAATAATAGAAGACAGGTAATCTGTGTCAGTGTAATGAAACCTAAGTAAGTATATGGAAAGGGTATTTCTAGTGGGCTGGAGTTTTAGTTCTGCTTTATTGGTAGCAGTTTCTACTGGTACAAATAGATTCTTATTCTTGACGTAAACTTGTACATGACAATATGTCGTCAGCAAATTTCACAGATACTTGTTCTGAAGAACCTGAATTACATTTGGGTTTTGGAGAAGAAATAATTGAAGGCAATAAATTCTTCTTCCCAAACCATAGGACCATTGTTATGATACTGATCTGAACGGGACAGTGCCGCTTCAGCATTGACACATATTTCATTGGCTCCTAACAGGAGGCTACACACTCCTTGCTTTCTTCAATTCCCTAGTAAATCTGTGTGTCACAAGGTAGGGCATGGAAACCCTGAGCTTGCCTTTCACATTTCAATTCAACTCTACAACAACTTTCAATTCTTCCTAATAAAAGCACATAAAGGCAATGAGGACATAGCAGATCTGTAAAGTTGGGAAGGAGTTCCCTTATACTGCAAATACAACTATGTCTTTAAGCTCAATATACAAGGTGTTCTACAATAACCAGGTCCTTTCTGCAAAGCTACTTTCCTGCCACTTGACCCGCAGCCTGTACTGGTGTATGGGCTATTACATTCCACATGCAGGAGTTAACAACAAAAATGACAATGCTCTCCATCCACTGAAGAAACCATCTCATCAAATGCTATCGGATTGGTCAGACAGTTCTTGACCTTGGTAAATCCAAGTTGGCATGCACACAATCCCCACAATCCCTTCTTTTTCATGTGCTTCCTGGCAAAGGAAGTGAGGCTGATGGGTCTGTGTTTCCCTAGATCGTCTTTCTTGAAGATGTGCATGTGGGTTTCCTTCCTCCAGACACCAGAAACTTCCCCAAACACCATAACTGGTTGAGTTAGCTTAATTGCTCCTAAACCTGATCTTTCTCTACTGTGACTCAGTGTTGAATAAGACAA
Source organism: Coracopsis vasa (assembly GCA_026283785.1). NCBI lineage: Eukaryota > Metazoa > Chordata > Aves > Psittaciformes > Psittacidae > Coracopsis > Coracopsis vasa. The sequence continues at coordinate 11,061 of JANHGB010055754.1, forward strand.
AGGCTACAAAGTTTATCGAAATAAGAATGTAGAATGAGAATAACTCACACAGAGGCAATTCCAAAGAGTTTCTTGTTTTCTAGTTGGAGGGGCTGGAAAATTCCAATGTCTAAATTTGGAAAGAACTGACTCTTCACATTTCAAGTTCAGAGGCAAAAGGTGGTGATCTTTGAATGGTTCAAAGCTGTGCCAGGGCAGGTTTAGACTGGACATTAAAAACCATTCATTTACTGAGGGGGTGGTCAAACACTAGAACAAGCTCCCTAGAGAGGTGATCAATGGCCCAATCCTGTCAGTGTTTTAGAGGCATGTGAAGAATGCCCATATTAACATGCTTTAACCTTTTATCAGTTCTGAATTGGGCAGGCAGTTGGACTAAATGACCACGGTAGGTTCCTTTCAACTGGAATAGTCTATTGTGTTCCTTACCCTATCCTTTCTTTTTTTCTTTTTCTTTCATGTACTGTGACAAAGTCAGAGGCAAACACTCAGGAGCAGTTTCTGCATCTATTGTAGCTAAGGCTGGGACTGAACCATGCAACTGCAGTTGTCTCCCTGCATACCCAACCACTCTCCCTGAGGAGCACTGGGAGCAGCGGCCTGTCTGTGTTAGTAGGGCATGAAGGCTAGGAATATACTGACATAATATATAATAATATATCTATATAGAAATGATTATTTAACTGCATTTTCATAAAACCTACAATATAATCAAGAATTGTGCTGACTGAGGAATATCAGAATGTTATGCATAGCTCTTGTTACATTTGTCTAAGACAGATGAATTCAAACCAAAGCATGTGTGCTTAATAAGATTTCTTCTCCAACAGCCTGGAGGAATTTTAGCAATATCAAATTCAAACTGTACCATGCCCGCTCCCCTGCTACTTGATGCTATATCACAGTTGTTGGCAGGAAAAGCATTTAAAACAACTAGTTTCTGAACGTGCACAGACCGTAGAGATGAATGGAGAACATGTCTGCATGGGAAATGCAAAGCTCAACCTTACTGGAAAATCAGAGAGGAAATCTCACACATCAGAAATCAGCTTTACAAGAAACTTGTACAGGTTTTTAATGCATGATATATCACATGCACACTACAATGCTTATCAATAAAGCTATAGGAATAGATATAGAAAATTACTTATGTGAATAAAATTTCTTAAAATAATAACTGATACTCTCTCAGATCTCTCTTCTCACAAATATACAGAAAATAAGCCCTGATAAATACCAAATGAACATTTATGCAATATAAAATTATTTGTTATTGTCCTTTACTACTGTTTTATTGCCTCCACAGAACATAAAAAATAAGGCAAACAGCACTGGAGTGAAATCTCACTCTAGTGAGATTGAGAGGATTAGTAACTCTAGCAGCAGTTCCATAGGCAATCTCCATAGGCAACTGCCCAAACTAGTTTGGGATATAAGCCTCAAAGGCCTGTTTTGTGCTAGCTATCGTAGTTTGCTTTCCTATAGCACTCCATAACCTCATTCAAGGATTTTTTTTTTTCCCCTGGTGTACACAAATCTCTGCAAACAATTTCAACGATATCCATTTTATCCTCCTGGGATAAAATGGTTTTTTTCTTTTTTTTTTCAGTCTCAAATCTGTGTATTCCATTAGATAATTCTTAATAAATAGCTTGTAGCTTCTGTATGCTTCATCTCTCTACGAAAATCTACCCTTAGCCATACAATCAATGGTTAAACATCCTTTGTCTTCAGAACCTCGCCTTTGTTCACTAAGGTGTACTGTTGATTTTAAAAGCTACAGTCCCTTTCACCTGTGGAACTGAATGGTTTTCTGCTACTTCCTAGAGTATGACATGCAACTACAGTTTGAAACGACCGGCAGCTGCTAACGAGTTTTTATGTGGGGCAAGAGAATGATCTTATCTTAAACTTGGTGGAAAGGGGGTAAAGTGGAACATGTGACTCCTCCTGTACTAGCTACAGCAAGGAAAGTTGGGCAATATAGGGAAAAATGGTGTCAAAATCAGTCATTATTAATAAATGTGGGACTAGAAAATTTTAATTATTGACTGTTATTGTTCTGCATTTGAAGAAGTCAAATAATTCTTACAACAATAAGAAATAGAAAAGATCTGAAGAACTAAGTTTTAAATTTTGCTAAGGATACTAGTTCACAGTAATTTAAATCAAATAGGGTTTAAATGACCTATCAATGGAGCTTCCTGAACTATTGATATTGGCAAATCCTGGGTATTGTTTGCAGGCAGTCTGCTGTTCATCCTGGGAGGAAAACATGGCAAATTTGGTATGAAATGCAGTTTTCTAATTATTAAGAGGTGTAAATGTAACATTTATGAATTTTCATGAAACAGAAGGAAAAGAAAAAGCTTGTTCAGTGTTGCAAATTCAGCAGATAAATGCAACTGCTGCTTTAGTATATTTCTTTTAGAGGTCTCATTCTGCTTTATATGACATTCTAAGAAGTTACGTAACTTACAACTAAATAAACCACTTGCATTTTAAAATCATTTAAATCAAGTATCTTGAGAAAATTCAAATAGACGTACCCAGCCAAAAAAAAACGATTCTCCTGTGAGACTTTGCTTGCATAGTTATTGGCCTACTGCTATAACATATCTCAGCTTTTTAGCTTTTGACAGGAGCAAATACCACTCTGCAGCATAGGAGAAAACCTGCCAGTTTGCTATCATATCAAACAACTCCTTTATCCAGTTAAGTGTATGGAGCAATACAACTCCCTTCTACATTTTGACAACTGGAGAACTAGTAATTAACACTCAAAAGCAAGCCATGTTTAAGACCAGTATGGCAGGGGAAGGCTGTTAAGAAAGTAATTCAGGAACCTCTTGGAAAGAGTTGTGGCTGAAAAGAGACTTGGAACTACAAGCAAATAAACTGCCTTCTGCTGCTTTCTCTTATGTTCAGGGCACTAGTAGACTGTTTCCTGAAAATAAATAGGTTGCTGTCCAATGGAAACAACTTGCAAGATCTGGATTATTACCAAATAGCTCATGTGTAAAGTGACAACATAATAAAAAACATTGCTAGGAAAGATAGCAGATGGTGCAGTTGTAATTGGGTAAAGCTGATCTGCCATTGTATACAAAGATCTCTAATACCTATTAAATTGTCTGTTGAGGTGGATTTTTTCTTTTTCTTTTTTTTTTCTTTTTTGTTAAATTAAACCACAATGAAGGTCCTATAGGTGGGCAAGGTAATTATTTATCTAATGAACATGACTATAAAGGGACTGTCACAGCATGGGTCATGGTAAAATTATACCAACACTATTAAACTGAGATGGGTCAGCGGAGTTAAGTGACTTTTGAAAGCATAAAGAAAGAACTGAATAGGGCAATGAACAATGATCAGATTACTAACAGTGCTTTGCGTTCTGCTTGTGTCAAAAGCAATGAGATCAAAATGGTTGAATGCTGGAAAATTGCTGACATTCAGTATGTAACTGGATTTCACTTCAGACAGTAATTTTATTTCTTAGTATAATCTAGACAATGTGTCAGAGGTTTAGCACCTTGTTGAAAGACTGTGCTTAAAAACCCTCTGAAGAAATTACGTGACCAGCCCAGTAGCTCAGTTCTGTGCATCATAAGACAGTTGTATTTTTTTAAAGATGCTTGCCTTGGAAAGGAGGGAGAATTTCTGAAATTGGGAAAGCACAGGAAGAAAACTGGAATAAAAATCCCCTTGTGGTGATTTGCATAAAGGTGATATAAGAATGATAGACAAAAAAAAACGCAAGTAGGTTAAAATCCGTGCTTTGCTTCAAAGCTGTTACTACCTTATTGCAACTACCCTGTGTAGCGCCTGAAAATGTCACTGTTACCATCCATGCCTTCAGTTTAAAGCCTCCTTTTTCACTGTGATGATAGCAAAATAAATATTTAATGTATTTCAGCCTATACGGCACCACAGAAGGCCCTAAAGAACATGCATCTCAGACTCAAAGCAGAATTGAAAGAAGAAAAAAAAAGAAAAACTGATCCATTTTAACTTCATTTTTTTGTTTTTTTGTCCTGCCTTCCTAAGATGCTTGCATTTCATTACAGAATATGAGGAATACATAAAGATACTATTAATACACTCATTCAGAAGGTAATTCTAAATTTGACTTTTAGAAATAATGTTAAAACTTTGTTTCTCTTTTGGGGGTGTATTCAATTTGCAACTTGGTATATGCGATAAACTGCCAGTACTGCACTTCATAGCAGCCATGAGGCTGAAAGAAGCATACAGACATTGCATTTAACTAATTATATAATGCAAACTCGAGAGTCCTTTTCTCAGATAACATTATGTAGAGACCAAGTTACTTCAGGTTCTGATGAGGGCTGTTAGAGAAGGAATCTTATTAAGCACACATGCCTTAGTTTGAATTCATCTGCCTTGGACGAACTCGCACCACAACAGCCTGGTCGGTGGGGATTTGTGCCAAGGTGTGTGCTACACGTACCTACAGCGCTTATGGAGAAACTGCTAGCAGAAGGGAAGGCCAAGGAGAAAACGTGCGTGCCGAGAGGCAGCAAGAGACGCGCTCCCCCCTCAAGGGACTGATCGCAGGGGGCCAGCCTACGTCGCAAGATGTGGCCAGCAAGAGCTAAAAAGGTCTCCAAGGGTCGTGAGTTTTCCAAGGACTTCTAAAGCACTTTCTGCCTGGGACTTTCTGCCTAGGAACCAAAACTAGACTCTCTTTCAAAGTTAGACTACCTTTCAAACCCCTTTCCTGCTCTCCTGACCACGTTCCCCACCCCCAGCCCAAAAAAGGACTCCCTCTACTTAGCTTCCATAGTGCCGTGCGTCTCCAGCCCGTCTCATTGTTCACAACTCCCACAGCAGACTCCAGCCATGTTGCAGCCGCTGCCGAGTTCTTCTTCATCACCTGCCAGAAACAAACAAACAAATTGGAACATGCTGTGCTGGCCATCATCTCCACCACCCCAGCCCATCTCACCGGCCTCTCACATCACAACCGTCTGCATCCTCCAAAGCTCCTCAACACTGTGCTGGCCTGTCCCAAACCGGTTCCAGAGTGTGACACCGGGCCTCCTCTGCTCTCCACGACCTAGGAGCACAATAGAGACAAATGACCAGAGTGGCTGCAAAAAGGGACAGACCCCACAACCCTTCCCCTTATCTCCCTAAACACAAAATTAAGGGCTGTTTCTAATTCACAAAAACTGCAAGACCAAGAAGCACAACTGCCTGCAGTACCGAACTCTGGAGACAGGATGGCAGCAGCCAGCGATGCCAGAGGCCAAACCACCCCCCTCCCCCACCCCTCCCTGTAGGGCTGAATTCAGGACACAGGAGGGCCACAGACAGCAGCAGCCAGGGCCACCCCACCCCACCCCCATCTCCAGTGCCTGCAGTACCACACTCTGGACACTGGATGGCCGCAGTCAGTGGTGTCAGGTGCCAAATCCCCCCACACACACACACTGCCTGCAGTACCGAAGTTTGGGCACAGGTTGACAGCAGCCAGGGGCTCCCAGGGCCGCATCACTCCCCCCACCACTGTCTGCAGTACTGAACTCTGGACACAGGGTGGCAGCACCCACCAACAACATCCAAACCACAACGCCTCCCCTCCCACCCCCATCACTGCCTGAAGTACCGAACTCTGCACACAGGATGGCAGCAGCCAGCAGCGACAGGGGCCACACCAGCCACCCCTCCCCACAGCTGCCTGCAGTACGGAACTCTGGACACAGGATGGCAGCAGCCAGCAGTGCCT
>JANHGB010055768.1:0-18345 GCA_026283785.1 Coracopsis vasa
TGTGGCTCCTTTGTTTCCCCACTAAAAGTCCATTGGAATGCAACTTCTCCCGGGTCCGCTCCCGGGCATTCTGCTGCACAGTGTGCAGAAAGGAAGGACTTGTGACCTTCTGGTTCCTTAGATGGTATTGAACCTGATCTTCTCTTACAGTGGGCAGTTCTTCATTCTCCTAGTCCCTGCCTTTGTCTACTGTAACTTGGGCAGTGTGGCTGAAGCACTTCCTGGTGAAGATCAAGGCAAAAAGTCTTTGTGTTCCTCAGCCTTCTCCTTATCTCCAGTAACCAGGTCTCCTGTTTCCTTCTGGAAAGGGCTCAAATGTCTTCCTTTTGTCTCCCTCTTGAGCTATTGGGAAGCCAACAAACAAACAGAAACGTCAACCAGCAAATCCTTGCAAGTGCCTGTCTTCACCTTGAGCTGAACACAATGCAGATCAGCACTGTCGTACGCAGCTCATTTCTGCGTCCCCAGCTGTTCATGTATCACAGTACTTGTGCTCTGGTGGCAGCACATTTGGCGGCAATGTAAGACACCATAAGGTAGAAACTTCAGTCTCACTTTTGCTAACATTCAGGAACTCCCTCTCTCTGTGTGGACATAACAACCTAGATGTCTTCACGTATTGAAGCAAAGCTATTTTAAAAATCTGTTTGTATGCTTCAAAATAAACATAAAATGATGACAAAGCAGAAGAATATTATGCTTCACCAAATAAAGCTTCCAAGTAATGGCCATCATTTCCCCAAGTACCCAGGTATTGGTTATAAACTCAACAGTAAGACAGAACCTTATGGAAGGTATACTTTGTCAACTCATGTAAGAGTTGGTCACCTCTGATTGCTCGAGATTGTTTTGTAAAAACCAAGATCAAACAAGAAACAGAAGATATGTGCATACCATACACTGCTAGTTTTTCAAAATCTTGGGGGATCTTCCCACCTATGAGTCTCAAAAATCTTTCAGCATGTTAGCAGTCCATCCAAGTCAGATGAAATACAATAACTACTTTTATTAGTGGATGTGCAACACTTTATCACGTAGTAGCTTTGAAATAAAATATCCTTTTTAAACTAAACTAAAAAAAACACGTTTTCCACTTTTTTTACATAAAGATAAGCATTCCTTAGTCGTGACATAAACATGATGACTGTCAAACAGCAAGAGGAGGAAAGCAACAGTAATATATTTGCAAAGGAAGTTATTTTTGGAAAAAAATTTTACTTAGGGAAGGAGAAAAAAAGTCCAAATGAAGCAAACAATATAGTTCATAATCATCAACACAGTGACACTTTGCACAAGCATTTTGTTTCATCAGTCACTACATTAATTGGACTAGAACTGGTTAAATGATTGAATATAGTAAATAAAAAAAACCCTAAACAACTGGAAGTAGTTGCTCATGAATCAAAATACAGCCAACTGAGGCAAAAATTAGATCACATTATGCTGAACCTACTCCTACCTGTCCTATAATTCAAGACCCAGTTTGCGCATGTACAGCTAGCTATAATAAAGCATAAGGCTTATTAAAGATTTCAGATGTTGGGAAATGATCTAATTTGTGGAATTTCTACAAGAAAAAAAGGTAAAGAAAGATTTTTTTTCTTTTCTGGGTTTTTTTTTTAATCATCTGAATAGCTTTAACACTAGATAATAGAGTGTAATGCATCAATACACTATAGCAAATTTTCTCTGCTTTAAATATCACTCATTCATACTGTGATTCAATTTAAAGAATCATTCAAAGATAAATCTAAATAAATAACAAGCTAGCTTTCAGGCAAACAAATGAATTTGCATTGTTTTATATTCATCATAAATATTTCACTTAATTACTGAGGTACTATGTTCAGAAATACAAAACAACATTATAAATTTATTAGCACTGTCCCTGCTGATTTTACAGAAGTTCTGTGGAATGTAAAAGCCAAAAGTAGAAACAGGCTCAAGAGCATAACCAAAAGAACAGAGGCTGCATTCAAATGCTAAACTGGATCGACACACTGGTTCTCTCAGTGTATTTACCCTGACTAAAGCTTCCTGCCTTGAATCAGGTGTTATCCTTATTTATTCTCAAAACCCAAGGCCAACTAAACCCTTTTCCTTCTGTTGACTTTTGAAACCTAAACATCTGAATCAGGCTAGTTCAAGTATTATCTTGAAAACTACCACAGGAGTTATTTTTCCCTTCATTGTAAAATTGTGAAAACGTAAAAGGATGTAATAGCATTTTTAACAGGCTTAGCGAGGTCAGCTATGTGAAGAAAAAATAAAAAATGCTACTAAAACATAAAGGCTACAGTACATAACATTTATCATCAAAATTATTTAAGTTCTTTTAATGGCTCTAAAGGCTATGAAAAATATTTTTTAAATGTAAATATGTCAGTCTTTTAGAAGAAGTTATCCTTCTTTGTAAACCAGAGCATCACTGATGATTTATAATTTTCAGAAAATCTTAATCCCAAAGGAAACATACAAGTTCCTCTTTATTTTTAACCTAATGGTGGATCTAATGTGGAATACAGTTTTTACTACTAACAAAAACTCTTATTATTTTTATTTGCTTATAATAAATGAAGATAAAATCTGAAACAGCGCAAATATGAAACCATTTTAAAACCAGATTTTTTTTCCTTTAGCTTTGAAACAATTTCAGAGGTAAATAAAATTGCGGATATCACATTTCCCTAGGGATTAAGTATCCTTACTGTTCAAATGTCATTAATTACCCTTAATGCTGTTATGAACTGTTTGGAGATTATCATTATTAAACTGTTGGAGTATTTCTTAATTCCTCACCAGAAAGCCACAGAGTAACGAGCTGAGCCTATCCTCCCCCTCTTTTGTTGAAATAGCAATAGCCTAGAGGAATTGTTTCTGAAAAGAAAAAGTCAAGAAACAACAATAAAAAATATTTTGTTTGACTAAATGAGCAGTAGAGGGAAGAGTTGGGGTTTTAAACCATATGCTATTTCATAAGCAGAGTGTCTGGGTCTGATGCAGCCCGATTCGAGCGGCTGGTTTCTCTGAGTAACGGAGGAAGCAGCATAAATCCCTCTAATGCAAGCATCTTATCTGTAGAGTGCCTGTTTTGGTAATACTGAAAAATGTCTAATAAACCCCCCTCCCAGACGAAAATATCCCTTGTTCATAGCCACAAAGGACAAGAATGCAGAGGGACCCTCTGTGTGTGCACACATGTGTGCAGACACATCAGTAGCACAAGGACATGCCTGATGCACCACTTTTTTTCCCTAAGTGCATGCTGAAGTCTTGGGGCAAGTGTTAGAGGCAGCTATTATGAATAGTGGCTGAATATTAAAGCAAATATAGACCCAAAACACACCACCACAACTAAACAAAACAAAACAAAACAAAAAAATCCAAACAACCCCTTAAAAACAAAACAACAAAACCCACATAAAATATCCTTCCCACTCCCCCCGCAAAAAAAAAAAAAAAAAAAGAAAAAAGAAAAAGAAAGAAAATTAAAGTTAAAAAGTTTTGTGTTTCAAGCTTGAAGAATGAGCGAACTCACTGAGACCCAAGAAGTTTAATTTTAGGGTCCTAAAGATGTTTCACTGCTGTAAAGAATATTCAGTAGAAAAGAATACAAGGTATTGTAAATACTGTATTTGATATCAATATATGGCATACTTTAAAATTAAAAATTCATGCATTTTTGTCATATCCTCAACCTCCTTTTGCAAAATGCTAAACCAAAGAGAATTTTAGCATAGTTGTTATTTAAACTGTGTCACTTGGCTCTTTCTCTGAATAGCCATTGGGCTGGGAGGACAAGTTTGCTGCACCACAGGGGCCACGTGTTCCTATTACAATCCAGTTACTCATCTCCTCTTCCAAGATAAATCACAGTGCTTGGATTCATATTTTGAAGTCTGTATTTTACTTTGTTATTATTGTTGAACTTGTATACACACCAGAACTTTTATGTTTGCATGTAGAAGAAAACAAAGCTAATGTAATCAATTTGGCTACAGGTAAATTTGATCGCAATTCTCAAACAGAAAAAAGGCTGAACTTAAGCTTTTTAATGACTTCCTGGAAAGATGAGAGCAGACAACTTTAAAGTATTTACTCACTTCTGGTACTGAAAAACAAGCTAGTTTTCAGCTTGAAGGCACACATTAAAACACACACTTCCTTACCTTGTGGTTACGCATTAGGCTAGCTGCCCTGTGGTTTCCTGATTGCAATTTTTTTAAGCAAAGGACTAAGAGGGCTTCCCCAAGGACACAAGCAGAGGACCTTACATGGTCCTGCTTTCTTGGTTTGCATTTCTAGCTCCCCTTACCCCTGCTCTGGAGAACCTCCCAATACATGCCTGAAGCACAGTGGGCCAAATTTAGTGTTTTAATAGGACAGGGGATCTGGAAGGTGAGGCTGCCAGCTTCATGAGTTATCCCCCAAATCAGTCAGAAACTAGATGTTCTGGGAGCATCTGTGCTAATAGAGAGGGAGGAGGACACTAGAAAAGTGGTTGCTGAAGTGCTGCTCAGGATTTAAAGTTAGGAAAAGATCCTCAGGAGAGCCACCACAAAGAGTGACATAATGAGATGGTGTGGTCTGGGAAAGAAGATGGGAACAGGCTTTTCCCTGTCCCTTTTCCAGATCAGATCAACACGTTGCAGAGGCCATGGCTCCCTCGTAGAGCTCTGCTAAATGGTAATGCAATGCTCATGTTGTTACCAGTTATTTCAGTGAGGAATGTCTGGTTATTTATGGTTACTTTAATTGGTGACTGGTGACACTACTCACTGCTTAACATACTCATCTGGCACCTATGTTCTTCCATGTCCTGCTCCATCCTGAATGCTCATCCTGTCTCGTGGCTGCTTTCTCATCCTCATCAGAAGCTGCTGCCCCATTACTGCACTGCTCTGGCATTATCTTGTCTGGTCTGTGTAACAGAACTGGCATACTTCAGTGGAGATTATTATTTACACTGCCTGTCCAGAGAGCATGGCAAAGTTGGTAAGTGCAACAAAGCTTTAAAGCAAAACTGAATTAAAAAACATTCAAAACTATTTTGTTCAGACCAGTAACCAGCAGTTCAGCCTGTTCTTTCATACATAAAATAGATTTTGTACCAGTGAAAAAAGCATAGCTGCCAGACATCTAGGTATGAGAAGGGAGACTCAGTTGTACACCTTGACACAACATTTCTTCTGAGCATCTCAGAGAATTTTACTACTAATAGCAATCTTTAATTCACGGTACTTCTAGAATTTAATTACCGTTACGTTTTTACAAGTAAGACTAAGTGACTTAAGCATCTTGCCAAAGGACAAACAGAATAAGAGCTGTAATAAAGTCAGTGTCTCTTGCCCAGTGACTTAAACACACCTCTTCTAGTCTGCTAGGCAATGAAAGTCTCATTAAGCTTCAGATCCAGGCCCAGCTCACTTCACTGTGCAAGTAAAACAAACCCTATGCAATTCACCTTCCTCTCCCATTTTGCTAGAGAGTCAGGAGCTAAGATAACTAGCATTCACCAGAAGACTTATCCTTCCCCTCTCTATACTGTGGATGCAAGACTAATTATGGACTAGTTAAGATGAACAAAAAAGTTTTTTTCATTTAAACATAGAAAAGAAGAAGATCAGCTCAGAAACTACATCTTTCCAACCTTCTTTATCACCCACCCCTCAAAGAAACATACTCCTCCTTGCGCTGCTCCCCCACATTTAATTGCCTCATTTTCCCACAAGCAGCCCAGTTATTCAGCCATCTTAGTATACTGCATGGAAAAATGCTTATTTTTTCTTTCACAGATTAAGAATACAAAAAGACATGACAAGCCAAGAGATACTACCTGGGGGAGGAGATAACATGTAGCCAATCATCCGACCAGTGGTATCGTCGTGCAGAACTTCCTGGAAAAATACTGGGAGGCTTAAGCTGAGAATCACCGTCTCTCCCAGTCTGTGTCCTTCAAGATACCACGGCTCATAGGTCCCATTCCCTGCTCTATGCTGTTCAAAACCTGCCCATGTTATGCTTTGTTGAAGTTTGATAGCTGCTAACCCCCAGCATATGTAATGGAGAAAGGACTATCCCTTCATCTCAGCAGGCAGCCTGTTGCAAAAATGCCAGGGAATAATCACAGGACAGTAGTGACTCATTGTTTCTCCTGGTGGAAAGAATCTCTGCTGTCCAATGCTCCCCTTCTCTCACCTGGCATCACCACCAAAACCACCACACTGATGAACAAGGAGGTTATGCAAGGCCTCAAGGTCAGAATATTAACTTTAAAAAGTCAAGAAGAGTGGGAAAGGGCTGCCAGCTAGACTGCATCAGCTTTCCTGGCCTGCTAGGAAAGCTAGGTGAAGGTTTCCCAAGGTGACAGTCAATGTTGGATATCCAACTTCATGCATGTTAAAAAGAAGGGAAAATAAATTCTTTTGGAAAAAACACTAAACGTCTATCACTGGGGAAAAAGAAGAAAAAAAAAAGGGCAGCCAGACAGCTGTATCTTTCAAGGTCTTTGCAGTTGAACACCCCAGAAAAAAAATAAATTACCTTGAGCCAAAAGCCCTGGGGGAAAGGGGGAGGCAACCACTCTGCAAAATACAACGGAGGAAACCCTGTGGGTAAATAACTAGTGGGAGCTCACAAGAGCACAGCTCTCAGGATGCATGTGTGTTTCTACTGTGGGAGAGAGAACAATTGAATTATGAGGAGCTCTTAAGCAAGTAAAGTAAACATCTTTTGGCAATTTAGTACTGCACTTTGAAGCCTGGCTATGTCATACAAATGGTGAAATAGCACGGACACCCTTCTGCTGGATAGTTTGTTTAATATGGTGAGTCGGGAGTTTTCGGAGAGCAGCACTCTTTTATGAGCTCATGAGCTGGAGGAGGGAAAGTGTGGAAGGAGCAGAAGAGGGTTATTTAAGCAAATCTATAGTTGCCTGGAGCCTATGGGAAGTGGTGTGAGCAGGAAGGGTCTGCGGCAGGAGCCCTGCAGCATCTCTGAGGCTGCCACCGCGGGAACCAGCCCCAAAGCATCCCCCTCCAAGGGGAGAGAGGGGGAGAGAGAGGTATGGGGCAAGGGGACAGGGATAATCACACGAGTGGGGTTAATTGCTATAAATATCAAGAATCAAATCAATATGTCAAGATGTGTGTTCCACTTTTCACATATATGCAGCACGTAAATGAGAAATGGAGGGAGAGGGAGGAAGAGCTAGAAAGAAAAAGGAGAGACTACTAAAGAAATAAGCCCCCCTGTACAGACAGCCTGACGCCAGATGGCTTCTTCTAATAAATATTCAACCTTAACTCAGTTCCCATGTAACTTTGTTGTAAAGCTGCCAGCACACCCACACAGATCTGGGCCAGCAAAATGATTACAGTAGTACAAACAAAATAGTGCAATAGAGGAAACAGGCAGACAGGGTCCTGTATACGGAAAGACAGAGCTGTAAAGATGTGAGTTGATGAACCTTTAGATTTAATACTGAGAAACTTAAAATAATGACTTGGGCAGAGGGGAGGAAAACCTTTAGGAATGCGGAGAACCAACTTCTTTCTTCCTTGCTAATGCTTTTATTGTTGGGAATACAGAGAACATAATTCTGTTAAGACAACAAATGAGGAACTATAAATCAGATGCTATTCTGCATATTTTCTTCATTCAGCTGGAATTCAGATACCTTGCCTGAAATTGTAGCCCGGCTTGCATTTTCGCTGTCTGTTGTGCTCATACGGGGCAGAAATTAAAACGGAAGATTTTTTGCATGACATTTGTTATATTAATTGGGAAGAGAAAGAGGAGATTTGGTATATTTTTCCTAAGAAAACACTGGCTCAGTGCTCAAAAACATGCATTTCAGTTGCACGAGTGTTTTTGCCCCAAGCTCTTTAATTTCAAAATTGGATTATGAGATCTGAATATCAGAACACATCATGTTGGCAATCCCAAAACTATTTAAATAGGACCCTGACCAAATCGTAATCTAGTGCTAAGATTAGGAAATAGGAAAAGGCAATAAAAAAGGACATGCTTTGCAGACAGGCATGTATTGATAATGTAGGGAAAAACAAAACCAAAACCAACCATCCAAACAAAAACAACTCAAAAAAAAAAAAACCAACCAACCAACCAAACAAACAAAAAAAACCAACAAAAAATAAACAAAAAAAAAACCAACTCATACAAAAAACCAACCCCCCCCCCCCTCAAAAAAACAACCAAACAAACAGAAAAAAAACCTGTAAAGATCAGGATCAGAAAATAATTTTTTAAAGATGCTATGGATTCATACTACTGAGTTGGGGTTTTTTTTGGCCATGTTTCATGCAGAATATCTCAAATTTAGAGGCAGAGAAAATGCAGGTAGCCAACTCAAAACTTCTACCTGTAGTTAAGGTGGTTATTTAACAACTGTCTATGGGCCAGCAATAGGTCAGAGAGTTAAACTATGCATTTACTTAGGTTGAGAGACTAGCAACATGAGGCTAAACAATTCTTTCTCAAGAACACAGCCTTTCTGTGTTATAAGCTAACTCATGGTGTGCTTCTGGAAAGACTTCATTTTGCATGATACAGAAGAGTAAAAATAGAATTAATAAGACAGAATTAAAAAAAAGCAGGGGGAGAGTAGGCTGAACATCAGAAAATATTTCCTGGTTGTAAGAGCTTCCCTCTGCAAAGCAGATCGACAAGGAGATGTAGCTGGCTGTAGAGTCAGGTTTTCACCACTTCCCTCAGGAGATTGTCACTGTGGAGGTTTTAAAAACAAAGCTGAACTCAGCACTAGTAAATATGCTGCAGGGAATAACCCTGTGTGGACAGATATGGACAAGATCAATTAACAGATCTCTTCCATGTGTACTTTCTATTATTTTTGACTGTTGGGAAGAAAACTTTGCTAGAGAAAAGCCTAAACCTCCCTCCACACTCTGCCTTTTCTTTTAAGAAGAGAACAGACTATATCACATTGCAGGCTCATGTATGAAGCTGTGTTCGTTACTGCCACTATGTCTCTCCCACCAGTTTTGCTCAGCTCGCCCTCTATACCTGCTCTTATTGAGAAGCACTAGAAAGAATTTCTTGGAGAGAAAAAAAAGAAAAAAAAGGAAAAACAAAACCCAAATGAACCCAACCTGAATGTCTCTTATTTCTGATCTTTCCTGGCCCTTTTATAATATTCATCTACTCAGAGCAACGTTTGACACTTCCTTCCCACCTACCCCCATTAGAAATCAGCTGTGGACTGCCTCCTTGTGCTCCTTCTCCAGCCTTAAGGTACACATTACGATTCTATTCTTATCTGGAGCACGACAGCATCAAACAAGGGAAGCAGTTGAATGATGGCAGGCAGGCATCTTGGAAAGCTCCATGCCTGAAGAAATGCACACCTTTTGTTTATGGCTAGCAGGATGAAAGCCAGGCGATGGAGCTGGACACAAACCTGTCAGCCCTTGGGAAAACACCACCTCTGAAGCTGCTAACAACATGCCTCCTCAACACTGTGTACCACAAGCACATCAAACAAGTCCTTCATTGACTATGCTGGCTTGAAGTTCAAGATCTTTATCCTTACTTTAATAAATCAGGCCTATGATGCTGAAAAATCCCTGTATAAAGCATAGAGGTTCAGGGTCACCACTTAGACTTCTCCAGCACTAAGCTTCATTCTGCAGACAAAACCAAATCAAAACTAGAACTAACTTCAAAATCAATTTAAATCCTCATCACACTTGTTTTGTTAAAAGAGATGCCGTGTATTTAAGGGAATAAAACCAAAATACATGGATTTCTTCCACATGGAAGAGGGAGAAGATAAGCCTATGGCTAAGAGCACTTCCGTGTGGGCTCGGTTAACACAGAGTGACCATACATTCAAACAGCAGAGCCCCACCAGATCAACACACAGACTGATTTTTAGATCAGCTTGATTTAGTACAATGCCAAGTTTCCATCAGTATTGTTTGGTTCAGCAAAGGAAAGAGGCAAAAGGAAACCAGGAGAGAAAGAGCACAGAGAAAATTAAATAGCAAAGAGATACTGGCAGAGAAAAAAGGGTGGACACAAGTAGGCTCTACCCATTCTCCCTGTGCCCTCTCCATCCCTGTTCCCACCTGCCTTTCTCTCTGAAGGAAATGTGACAGAGTTGCCACAGCCTGACTGGCAGGCAGAGCTGGAAGGAAGCTTCAGCCTTGCCTGGCTTCTCAGCTAAGCACTAGAATAAATCAAAGAAAGGAAAAAACAAGGAAGCGAACTGTGGGCTTGGGGAGAAAACTGACTGAGGAGGAAGCTCGGCATTGCCTGAGGGCACCTAGGATGTAAATAAGAGCAAAAGGAGGTTCCAGTGAGCCACTTTTCACTGCACCTCCACTGGGGGTGGATTCCCCCATGAAGACCTTGCCAACATCCCTTCCGCTTCTGCCATGGAGCAGGAAGATCAGTTTTGCCCCCACTTCAGCCACAATGACTTCGGAAGGAGAGAGTCGCTGTTGGGACCAAAGTCCTTCAATACTTGTAGCTGGAAGGAAAAGTGGCAGCAACACTATTGCATTCTCAGCCAGTGTAAACAACCTGGATGAAAATTTAGCTATCATGGCAGGTTTGGTACTGCAGTTTCTGCAGGGCTGGGGGTGGTGGGCTTGGCATGGGAGGCAGTACCTGAGCAACCATTGCTCTGACATCCTCAGCACCTTGCTGGAAACCAACCAGGTTCGTTAGGAGGACGTGACTGGGTGCCTACATCCACATAATACAACTTCCATCACACTGGATTTCTTCAGAGCATGATATTCATCAGGCTGGAACAGGAGCAAATCTCATCACTGCAACTAAAGAAAAAGTCAGGACAACAAAATTGGTCTGGGTAACACATTTATTTTTTTTTTTGTAAAATTCTGTGTTGTCTTAGAAATGCAAACAGTGATTTTGGACATGTGACCAAGCAGAAAGCAGTGTTGATGCTCTCAGCCATTAGTCTATAAATTGAATAAGATAGATGCGTTTATTCATATGAGCTAATGTAGGGTTTTTTATGAAGGTTTCATATTATACAAATCCATTAGCATATTTACAAATTAATCTTCCCTTAGGAAGAAAAAAGATCAAAGATTTACAGACAGAAGTGCTTTATTACTTTTAAACTGCCTTTTAAAAAAAAAAGGAAGAGAAAAAGAAATGAAGGGAAATTATGTTGAACCATAAATGTTTCTTTATGAGTACTGTACAGCAGCTTTGTGGGAGATTTAAATTTACTAAAGGGCAAGGGGGACTTTAAGCCATCCATATGAGTTCAGTATTAAAAATATATATACATGACAGGTGCCCATATAAGTTCATGCAGTACAAAATATTCCATAAATGAGCTCATTTATCTGAGTAATTTAAAAAGAGATTCTGCACAAGGGGAGATATTTAGTATGAATTATAGTCCGTTTACCTTTCATAAGTTTTTTCATCACTTCCCATACCTCCTTTGGTGCTACTGAAAATATCTGTAAGTTATCAAGTGTTATATTCAACCTTGCTATTCCCCATTCCCAGGAAAGCCCTATTGGTGAAGTGATTCCATGTTCTCTTCAAAATACGCAATTTGTAAAGCCCTGCATGCACAACGATTTCCTCTTCCAGAAGAAACAGATACCAGATAAAACAAGATCAGGCTAAGAAATCTTTTATCTAAGTAAATAGCTTGAATAATAAAAAGTATTACAGGTAAAGAAAAAAGCCTCTAGGTTTGTCTTCATCATTTACATTCCATTCTGTTGTAAAAAATTCCTCTTTATTTTTTCAGAATTACTTTGTACTATGGTTAAAAACAAAATAGTAAAGCAGCAAGGAAATGAAGCGAGATGCAAACCTTTAATGATTTATTAATAACCACTTTCTGGGACATTTCTTACTACTACAGAGAAATCAGAACACTAAATGCATGAAGGATTTCAGGGAAAGAGGGTGGGGGGAGGGAGAACTATTGGAAAGTTATAAAAATAGCAGAAAATTTCCAAGGGAAAAACACACCTGACAACTGAAGTACATTTTAGGTAGAGCTACTCCTGGCTTGGGACAAGAGTTGGAACTAGATGACTTCTGAAACCCCTCCCAGACATAAATTTTGTCTCCTATGCTGAAATGTTCAAAGATCTTTTGCAACATGCACTTTTTTAACAAAAAAAACCAAAAAAAACCAAACAAAAACAAACAAACAAACAACAAAAAACCCAACCAAACAAACAAAAAACAACCAACTGACCCCATTAAGATAGTTTACACAGGGAAACTTCAAAGATATTACAATAAATGAGATTAAATCACTATCATCAACAGAATAATTCTTATGTTCTCATGATCATTGCACTCACTCAAGTATTTAACTTCTTGGAGCTTCCTGAAAAATTGATGTTACATTGAAAAGGACCAGCATCTGTATAGCATCTACCTCTCCTCCTTTCTCTTTACTACACGCCTGACAATGAATAAAGCCTTTTCATAGCACAACAGCTGTGGTTTTACTCTACTGGTGTCATGGACACAGAGAGGTCATATACAGAGATGTAACTGCCAGGCAGTAAATGGTTTCACAGGATCTCATACCAGCAGAGAATGAAGACCTCAGTAAGCACACTATTAAGACAGCAGAGATTTTTAAGGCTGTTCAAAAATCTGTACATTCACTCTTTGCCACTTTCATCAGCTAGTGCCTAGCCTGAAGCCCACAAATGGAACCAAGCTGAACCTGTCCTCCTCCCTAACCCTCCTCTTCTGAAAAATCTCCTTCCCCTCCATCCACGCTCCACCTGTCTCTATGAAGGATACATGTCTTGAGCAAGTTTTGAATGAAAAGATATTCTTCCTCTACTATGAATGTAAGTTTAATTATAAAACACCTTCACATTCTGCTATCATTCAGGCATGATTTCCCTGAATAATCAGTCAACTTCATCTCTCCCTGTGTTCTTTTCCTCTGTTTTCCTGAAAGCATAAGAGAGAAGCTCTCCAGAAATTTCTCTGTAATAGTTAGAAGGGAAATTTAGTGTCAATATTTGTTTTCCTGCAGACGTTGCATTCGGCTATCAGTCTTTGCAGTTAGCAGATGATAACTTCAATATCTCAGTCTACCCATTTGGGAAACCAATAAAAGATAAGACTACCCATGCTTTTGGGCTATGTGGTTTGGAAAGTGGCCTGAGAACCTGGAAAGGTGCAATGTTTGTTTTTATAATAGCCTTAATATTTTCTGTTTCTACAGAATATTTTATTCCAAAATCTTAAGCTTTTGCAAATAACACTTTCTGTGAGGTGTTTGTAAATAAATAACACACAGGGTAATCCTTAGTCTACAGTAATTTAGTTCAAAATACTGACATCAGATGTTGTAATTTGTCATTCATATGATCTGCTAGTCCTGCTGAAGCCTATGAAAGTTTTTTGTTAAAAGTATTACTGGCAAACCTAGTCAGTAGATTAATGCTAACTAGCCTAGGGTGAGAGAGTTATGCATTACTTGAAATTTGGCTCACAAATGGAAAATGACAAAGCAGAAGGACATCTTCTAGAGCCAATAGGAGAAAAGTCAACAACTGAAGTTCAACTACAGAAAAATTAGTCATATATATACTCCAATAAAAATACTTTTAGACCAGTAGTCTCTCAAACCAAGATTCATTTAAGGTTAACACCTTACACTTTCCAGGCATTCATCTCTTCAGCCATCACCACCCTGTTAATGATACTGACTACATCGCAGATGTGAGATGAAGTTTTGCACCACAAGATTTTCAGGTGAAAAGGCATGTCATCAATGAAGAAGAATTACAAGTCATTATACTAGAGTGCATGCTGTGCATGCCTTTTCAATTCAATATAGGGAATTAAGAAGTCAAATGCCTGTGGCATTAAATATGAATGTGAGAAATAAAATAAGTAGAAATCTATGTGTTGCATTGCATGAGATAACTTTGCCACTGGCACCTTTTTTGTATGAAAAACATGGTCTAAGATGAGAAAGTGAAAACTGAACTTATTTTAAGGAAATTCATATCAAATCTTGGTGAGATTAAGAAATAAAGTATTTTCCAGTTTGGATTCCAGTCTGAAAATCTAAAAAGATAACAGCATATGATACTTTATGAACCAGGAATTGAGAAGGATAGCACATGCATCTTTCTTTGTAACAGTCTTCTAAAAGGACAGCCAATATTGAAATGGAAGAATACAAACTACAGAAAAAGAATAACGCCAGAAGTGACACATTATCTCATTTTAAGGCATGCATCTGACTCCTTGACTCTTTACAGTATGAAGAATAAACAACATAAGCCACAAAGGCTTCTGTGTGTATCATAAAGCACACGGCATGGGAAACCACTTCTCTAGCTCTCTGAAGGAAATGGTTTCTTTCATCTCTGATTAAGTTTCAGAGGTATTAGTTATTTATTTACATATGAAGGACTGTGAACCAAATTCACCTCATCATTTTGTACAATAGATTGAAGAATATGTCTACTCAGCAGCTTTACAAAGACATCTAACTTTGTCCCGCAGAGTTAGATGCTCTCTGCATCTGGAACATCTCCCTTATGGACATCCAATATTAAGACAAAGTTTATTAATTCTCTGAATGTGGTAGAACAAGCAACTGTGCCCAAGAAAAATGAGAATTAAGAACAGCCAGCCAGGTAGCACTAAAAGAAAACAAAACATATGGTTGGGTTTTTTTCAAAACACTGAAGTTGGTGGGAAAGAAAGTCTATGAACTGATCACCAAACCTTACAAGAGAGACTGAGGTAAAAAATGAAGGAGTGCTAGGTGCTGTTGAAAAGAGAAGAATGTATTAGTGAGAAGGAAGAATACATTTGCTTGCCTGTTTGGAGCTTATGAGGTTCCAAGAAATCATGGTACCCAAACAGTTGAATATCAATAAATTCTGATCCAACATCAACTGTTCAAAGACCTACAAAAATGTCTGTTCTAACCAAGCCAATTCTGAAACTTCTACTGAGGCATAACTTTTTGTTGTTGGTAAAATGAAATTCTGCTGATTTTTAAGGATAAAATTGTGAATTACGCATGTATACACACTCAAATAATGTGCATGTTGTTTGTTGGCACCTAGCATGCTTTCTGTCCCATATATTCTTATCTAGGTCTTGCTCACCTTATTTTCAGACATAAAGCATGAGATGTTTGCATCATGTGATTTCTTTTTCACCACATTTTTATGTGATAGATCGTAACATGGATGGTGAGGATCACATTCCCTTTAGTAGAACCGTTATGGAGTTAGAATCAACAATTTGAACAAGACATCAATCACAGAGCATCTGACAATGGGAATAAAAGTGGGGGCCCCTTTAAACCACTTTATATGGCCTGGCTTTGTGCAGGCACCTTCCTACAAAAGGAAGAATATTACAAATAATCCCCCAAACCTCTGGCATTGCACCTTCCTAAGGACACTGTGTCCTTTTACTAATTCAGCATGGGGGTTGTTGACATTTTGCATGTGCTTTGTTATGAGGACTGGGGAACTGGAAGTTTTCACAGGCTTCTTTTGCAAAACAGCCATTGTGGAAAAATCACAACTGTATTATCAGCACTGTTCACCACATACAGAATGTGGATGCTAGAATAATTCAGGTGGCACAAGAATCCTTGAGAATTTCAGTCTGAACTAACGTTTTTTGAAATAAAATTTCTTTCCCTCAGTGACACAAATGAAAATGATGCAAGTGCAAAATCTCTGTAGTAAA
Organism: Coracopsis vasa; assembly: GCA_026283785.1. Classification (NCBI taxonomy): domain Eukaryota; kingdom Metazoa; phylum Chordata; class Aves; order Psittaciformes; family Psittacidae; genus Coracopsis; species Coracopsis vasa. The sequence continues at coordinate 15,745 of JANHGB010055768.1, forward strand.
TCAGTGATAAAAGAATAAAACAGTTAAATGAATATATTTTTTCATGCTTGAGGGCTGTGTGTTTAACAGGTTTCTAACTGTTCATTTATATAAAAATACTTTGGTTATTATCTACTTGAGTTGAAATTAGATATTTAATTGACTGGAGGGAATGAAATTCACTCACTTTTAAATAAAGCAATGATTTAAAAATATTCCTGTAAAGTGATTTGTAAGACCACACCAGCACTATTTCTTGGCACACATCCTTGTCTGTGTATATATTTTAAAAGCATAGTTGTTTTTACAAATGTAGTACTGTGAGAGCTAACTTCTTCAGAAACATGTTTATCTTAATTAGGAAAGTCAACAGACTTCTAATGGGAAGAAACGCATATTTTTCTCTGTGGTATCTAAAGCATCAAAGGCCTCGCTCTCATGCCAAACCAATCTTCCTTCCTGCCTGCCTTTCAAACCCAGGTGATTGCAGACAGCTGAGCAGACATTTTCCCAAAAGCTTCTATTGACCTGGCTCCAGTCCTTTCCCGTGCTCTGTCTCTTTTTCTATCCACATGTCACTTCTCTTTCTCTTTCTGTGTATTTGTTGTATTTTTGCCTGAGGAAACCTAGGGATATTCATGGCACTGAGGCAAATAATGTGGAATTAAAAACTAAATTCTTCAGGCCTTATCCTAGCAACAGGACCATCACCATCTGTTCAGAGGACAGGACTGCCATTATCCACTGCATTCTTTGTACGTACTCCATCACCTGTGAGGGGAAAAACATTGCCCCTTATCCTGGGGTCTTTGTTTAAAAACAAAGTCATCTGCCTCTTTCTGGTACCAATGCATTTCATAAATGTGATATACAGTACATTTAAAGGGATTAGGCAGTAATAAGAGCCTTAAGAATAAAAAAAATAAAATGCCTAAGGGATGGCATCTGCATAATAAACGATGAAAGCAAATATTGTACAATTTAAATAAACAGTTGAAATTAACTGGCAAAAGTTCATGCAAATTCCTCCATCTATTGCTAATGTTGGTAATGAAAGCACTACACCTTTAACTTCGGTATAATATAACAGCAGCTGTAGGATTATTATCAGGGTTTGTTTTTTTTTAATTTAAACACAAGTTAATATTTGTGTTCCCCCACATGCTGCAAAGGCCATTTTGGCTGCTTACAAGCACATCCCCAGTTGAAGTCCCCGAAATACAAAAGTAAAAAGTAAAGGGCTGCACCCCTTTTAGCTCAGGAAAACATGAAGTTTCTCAGAGAGCTAAAATTCCCCAGTAAATTAATTTGAAGGCATGATCTTCTACTTTTTAAGGATCGTACTGCTTATTTCTGCTTTGTATATTTGAGCAAGGGGAAAAGTGTATGAGAGAGAAAGAGGTGAAAAAATCACTGAATTAAAAACAAACAAAAAATATATTCCTGGAAATCAGAGCAGCAGTCTTGACCTTATATTATGTTTTCAGTTAAAAATTATAATTTATAAAAGCTGGTTGACTGTCTCTGTTGTTTTTATGCCACTTATAAACAAAGCTGCAGACATATTTATTTCTCAAGGCTTACAGACACATATGTGGTATGTAGCTTGGCAACCTAAAAGGGTAAAATCTGCCTGCTCCTACCAACCATCCAATAAAGCCACAATCCACAAGTCAAGGGTGCTGTATCCCCTCCTCCCAGGCACAACAGCAGGGCAGAGTGAAGCCCACCACTCTCCCCCCACCCCTACTTTCCCTAGCTCCTGTAAGTCTCACTACCCTCCTCTCCCCACAGTGCCAGCAGCAACAGCGGGCCCAGGAAAAGAAAACTCAGTGCGAACTTGAAACCTTCATCCAAGGGATGTAAGAAGGGTTGGGAAGTCATATCCTTAGAACTGCAAGTGAATTTCCTTATCTCCTTCCACTACCTTTCCCTCACCCACTTTCCACAGCCTTTTTCCCCATTCTAATTGCACTTATGATCTTAATTAACTTGCTCCTGCCTTGTTGCAGGCTGATGGTCTGATAGGTAGAAGCTACCCTCCTACTTGGTGGATCATAGGACAGGAGTTGTCATATTCAGGCATTCAACATCATCTGAACACAGACGCTGGACCAAGCACATCATAGAATCATAGAATAGTTAGAGTTGGAAAGGACCTTAAGATTATCAAGTTCCAACCCCCCTGCCATGGGCAGGAACACTTCACACTAAACCATGTCACCCAAGGCTCTGTCCAATCTGGCCTTGAACACTGCCAGGGATGGAGCATTCACAGCTTACTTGGGCAACCCATTCTGGTGCCTCATCACTCTTACAGTAAAGAACTTCTTCCTTATATCCAATCTAAAATTCCCCTGTTTAAGTTTTAACCCATTACCCTTGCCCTATCACTACAGTCCCTAACAAATAGTCCCTCCCCAGCATCCCTATAGCCCCCCTTCAGATACTGGAAGGCTGCTATGAGGTCTCCACGAAGCCTTCTCTTCTCCAGGCTGAGCAGCTCCAACTTGTTCAGCCTATCTTCACACAGGAGGTGCTCCAGCCCCTGATCATCCTCATGGCCTCCTCTGGACTTGTTCCAACAGTTCCATGTCCTTTTTATGTTGAGGACACCAGAAC
>JANHGB010055769.1:0-11748 GCA_026283785.1 Coracopsis vasa
ATAAGGAAGAAATTCTTTACTGTGAGGGTGGTGAGGCACTGGAATGGGTTGCCCAGGGAAGTTGTGAATGTTCCATCCCTGCCGTTGTTCAAGGCCAGTTTGGACAGAACCTTGGGTGACATGGTTTAGTGTGAGGTGTCCCTGCCCATGGCAGGGTTTTGGAACTAGATGATCTTAAGGTCCTTTCCAACCCAACCTGTTCTATGATTCTATGGTTCTAAAGTGTTTTGTCTTTATTTTACACTCAGCAGAAAATAAATATTTCCATTTCAAGCAGTTCTGCTGCAACTAAACTCTGAACATAAAACTATTAATATCTTACCCATGAGATCCAAACTTAATTTCCATCGTATACCTTATTGCTTTTTGAGATACAGACATAGACATATGTGGAAGATGTAATACAAAATAATAGCTTCCCTGGATCAAATTTGGATTTTTTACCCTTTGAAGTACCAAATTTGTCCTAACCTGATGAGCTTACTGAGTCTTCCTCATTAAAAATATAATGCTCTATAACTGTCAAGTGTTTAATTTATGCAGCATAAACACAGTTGCATATCATAGAATCATAAATCATAAAATAGTTTGGGTCGTAAGGACCTTAGGATCAGCTAGTTCATGTTCAGGGACGCCTCACACTAGACCATGTCACCCAAGGCTCTGTCCAGCCTGGCCTTGAACACTTCCAGGGATGGAGCATTTACCACTTCTTTGGGCAACCTGTTCCAGTGTCTCACCACCCTCACAGTAAATATATATATAAAAATCATTGATAGGCGATATTAAACATCTTCTGAGAGTTTTATACAGTTTCACTGCCACTATCATTCCCCTTTTCATGTAAAGTCAAATTGTCAGTGATTAAAAATCATCAGACTCACAAAAGACAGGTAATGCTTGGCTAGAAAGGAAAACAGTTCCAGAATGAATAATATTTTAAAAGCATATTTAACCCACCCTGGCCTAAATATGCTTCCACTGAAAATTGGAAGAACAGAATAAACATTCAAAACATGTGCTTCCATTGAAAAATGTTCCCAGTGACTTTGATGGCTACAATTATTTTGCAGGATTAAGCCATTTTGCTGAATTTCCAAGTTCAGATAAATAAGCCCAAATTTGTGGCCCTACTCACCTTGCCCCACAGAAGCCAACAAAAAAGCATCAGCAGCAATCCCTGGAGGAAAATGAGTGACCTTCCAAGAAAAGTCTTCTCCTGCCCCTTCCCGTAGTCCCTAGTGAAGGGCTGTTCCCAGGGGTATAAAAATTAGCCTTTAAGAAGTTACTGCTGCAGCAAGTAGAGACGCTCAACTATTGTCCTCTCTGAGTTGCTGTTTTTCAGTTTTCAGACAAACTTTTCTTACTGGATCTGTTTGCGTTTTCATCGTGCAAACTTCTGGCCTTTAGTTTAATGATTTTGAGAGAAATTGGCAAAGAAGAAAAACATTCAGCCACTTTGGAGAGCAAAATCAGGCAGTTTGGTTTTGCCTTGTCTCTTTGCTAAGGCCCTCTGTTACTAACACATTAGTGGAAAAACTTCATGTTTTTCAGAACGGAATCACCTTGAACTGTGAGAGCGCTGCTCGTATGAAACTTTCGCTAAATGATGCTGTGCTGAAAGCTTTTGAAAAGTCTCACGTAGTAAGTGCCTCAAGGAGGCTTGTCAGACCTTGGGAAGGTGGCATCTCCACAGTCTGCTTGCCCTGCGCAGGTTGGCTCCAACTGAACACAGCAACCTCAGCTCACCAGTTCCTGCCCTGCTGTCAAGGCAGCAGAGAGGAAAAGAAAGAGATGTACAGAGGGAAAGGAAGGAAAAGAACATTATAAGGCTGGGAGAACTGGACAAAGAAAGAGGCAGATGCAGATAAAAGCAGCTGGCTGTTTGCCTGCTGCCTTCGCTTAGAGTAAGACACAACAACTGTAGAAACTAAATGGAAAAACTGAATTTTAATCTCCGTAGAGAGAGTGTGGACTAGGAAAACAGCTCTGTGATTGTTTTTTAGCTTGTGAACAGAGAAGGCAAACATTATAGTTTTGATCACTTGAATACTTTTTCTTGCCTATTCCACTTTAGCTTTTGTTTCATAGCATAGCCAGGCAACACATAAATAATTGAATAACATAGAATAAATCCAAATGAAAAATGCAAAGATTTGAATTATATGCCTCCAGAATTTTCCAAAACCCAGTCACAGGGCAGTAACTTTCAGAAGCTTTGATTCATCGGGCCTGAAGCAAACCCAATTTTCAAGGTTTTCCAGGTCAGACTATGGGGAATTGCTACTACTGGAAAATTTCCTATCCTAATGCTCATCCTTTTCTTCAACTAGCAATGTTCAGCAGGAAAACTCCTAACCAAAACACATTCAATCATTATGTTCATGCCTTCCTCCATGTTGCCCTTTTACTTCAGGAGTCCATAGGAAGTACCACATAAATATTTATTTTCCATGTCATTGCAAAGTGGATAAGAAAATTAACCTTTTTGCACTCATATTTAATAAGTTTATTAAAAAAAAATTAAAAAAGACATTTTGAAGTAAATTTCCCAAATAAATTGAAATTAGACCTGTTGCTCATGAGCACCCTCAGCTCCACCACTGTGAAATCAACTTCTTTTTTTTGGCATTAGCAAAACAAAGATTTGCCCAAAAGAGCAGAAAGTCTACCCTGGGTTGAAGGCTTCTTTCCTCTTCCTCTGTCTTTTCTTTCCAGTTTTCACCCCTCAAAACCTTGGAGTCTTTAGTCCAAAAATGTATTTGGAGAAATAAACAGACACTACTTCACAAATCAGCTAGGTACTTCAAGTAGCCAATAAGACTAATAAAATTGAGGTAATAAAAGCTAGAGTAAAAATAGAAGGAACATCCTGACCAGTTTCCAGTTAATGGAAAAACATCCATTGGCTGCTTCACCCTCATGAGTGTTCCTATAATTTCCAGTATTTACGAGTTTCAGAAAACAGAAAATTAAATTTTTAGTACACGAAAGAGGGTATTTTTCCACACTGAATTCTTCCTGACTGCATATCTTGCCTTCTTTGGGTGGTTTTTCACCTAGCTGTTACGTTGAAAATGTTGCATTTAAGTTTTCACAAGAAGAATTTGGTGAATTACTTCTTTGTTGTTGATAAAAAGATCTAAATTTGGCAGGAGAGTTACACTGGCTTTTGAGTGCCTCTAATTAAATTTGCATAAATTTACCACCATGCATTAGTGTCTAAGGAAAACAACATTCATTTAGTATGAAAGTTTTTGGGTTTTGGTTTTGTTTTTTACATTTTCAAGCCTGTGTTGATTAGGAACATGATTAAATAAACTACTTCATACTTGAAAGGGGGACAAAGGATGGATATTAGGTGGGGGTTTTTTAACACTAGGAGAAATGTACAGATAAAGAACATTTATTTTGCAGTAGGCTAACGTAATCTTCATTGCTAATCTAGAATGCAAAGTTACAAACCAATGTAATAGTCTACTTAATTTATATATGTTCTACAGAGGTGACATGTTTTTAGTCTAGAGAAAAATGCACAACATGCTGTTTACTGAATTTAATCAACATGCTATTCTCAGAGAACCACTCAATCACAGACTTAGAGACAGCAATGGATTGGCAAAAATGTGCTGCTCCTCGTGGATAAATGATGCTCTCTTCTCCATCCAAACATTTGATTTCACTAAACTCATCTTGCATGCATTAAGCCCTTTTGATTATTCTTTTGACAAGCTGTGTTAAAATTAGCCAATGGATTTAAAGTCATTAGGAGACACAGAGAGATACATGTGACAGTTTTCAATTTGATAACCTTCTGAATTATAAGTATTCTGTATGTAGTACAATAAGACTATGGCGCTGCCAATCATAGCAGACCTTTGAAATTAACCAGTTTCCTACGGTTGGAGATTGGAAGAAGATACTGCTCTGAAAACAATGTTATCCTACCCTCCAATTCCAAGAGTTCAGGTTTTATAAGTAGGAACTGGCCTCAGAGAAGTTAAAGATGCATAGAAATTTCTCCTCACTCCAGATAATCGGATGCAGAAAAATGAGTGCTTATAATGGAATGCACTGGTGAAGTGGATTGTAGCAACAGCAGAAGGAATTATCTTCCAACAGTGACCTTCTGATCTATCTTCTTGATAGGTACAAAGTAATGACAGAGACTGCAACACGAATTCTGATCCATTGCTTCCACCTGCCAGAAGAGGGAAATGACATTAGCTGCCACAAAAGATGAAGAATGTCTGAGCAAGGAAAATGGAAAAGAGAGTCACTGAGGAAAAGAAAAAGACATGGAATGAATAAAGACTTTGAAGATGAGCTCAGTTACAGGAAAAAATGTCAATAAAAAACCAAGTGTATGTGACGACAAATCCATAACAGGAGTTTTTTCCAAGAAGACATAGACCAGAGGAAGACCACAAAAATGATTAAAGGGATGTAACATCTCTGCTATGAAGAGAGTCTAGGATGATTGGAGTTGTTTAGTCTAGAGATGGCTCTGGGGAGACCTTGTTGCTGCCTTTCCATACTTAAAAGGAGCTTATGAAAAAAAATGTAGAAAGGCTTTTCACCTGGCCTATAGTGACAGTACAAGTGGTAACAGTTTTAAACAGAGACTAGGGTTAGATTGGACGTATGATTTTTTGTTGTGAGAGTGGTGAGACACTGAACATGTCACCCAGAGAAGTTGTGGATGTCCCATACCTGGAAGTGTTCAAGGCCAGGTTGGATGGGGCTTTGAGCAACCTGGTCTAGTGGAAGGTGTCGCTGCCCACGGCAGGATGGGGTGAAACTAGAGAGTCTTCTATTAATGAGCCAACAAGGTCCAGTTTTGGGGCAGAGAGTCAGGAGTTATTTCCTGATCTTCCCCTGGACCTACTGCCTTTAGGACTGGAAATTTTCTGCATTTCTGTCACTCACGTGCTTTGCCCGATAAAAAAGAGCAAAAGGCTCCTGCCCCTTCATTACTTGATTGCTCTGTTTCTGAATCAGCTGATATGATACTGCCTTGTGGGAGAAAAGCCACAACTGGAGAAGTGTTGATTCATTTTTGCATAAGCTTTTTTTTTACCACCAGTTGTGAAGTGCTGTTCTGCTGCACTGAAACACCACAGAAAAGGAAGGCTGCTTTATCCTAAGTAAAGGCTGATAAGGGAGCACTAAAGCTGGTAGCCATTCTGCTGCCATGGGAGCAGCTAAACATCATAAAGAAAGTATGACATCATTGATATCCACTTTGCATACAATGACCATTTGCATTTGCACCCGTTTGATTAGTATATCATCCAGTCTAAAATGTAATTATTTTGACAGTGTGAAGAACTACGCTATTATCAGACCATTGGCTGTACCTTGATTTGACACTAAAATTCAGAAAGAGGAGCAAACAACTTGGAAATGTTACCAGTTCTAAGGAAAGGTCATATCTTAGTCATATCTTCACAAAACAGCATGATGTTGATTGCTTTCAGTTCAGTAATTATTTTATACTTACCTTCTTCTTTAAACTCTAAGTAATCAACATCATGGTTAGTTTGGTTTTCGTTATTATAAGTGAACATTGATATTTTTTTCTTTCCTGCTTAGTTTTATATCCTTTATATTTTTACAGTTGACAAGATTGATAGTAGGACTAATCTTAACCGTCAGTTTTTTATTTTAGTCGTATTTATCTTACATTATTTTTACCAAATCTCTGAAAGGCTTGTAAAAGATACTCTGCAAAAAAAATATAAATACTTACTTTACCTGGAAAATTAAGTTTCAAGATCAGTAAGAAACAGGATACAAGGATCTGGAACAGAGAAATTATTTTGGCAAAAGTAGATTGTTGTACTGATAAAACTGTAATCAGTAACACAAAAGATTAGATAGAGAATTTTTTAGTTATGGAAATGAATACAGACTGAAGCTGTTTTACAAAAACACATTTCAAAAGCAGGCAGAAGTCTTGGGACGTTCTTAAATCACAGGGGAAAGAGAGTAATCCTCAAGAATGATAGCAGACTTGCACTGAAATTTTTCTTTGTAAAGGGTAATGCATGCAAAAGACAACAGAGAAAATACATCCTATCCGCATGTGGGGCAGAAGCACAGCCAGGCACAACAGTCTGAAGATAGTTCTGACATGGAGAATAATACTGCCCTAAAGAGGGTAGAACAGACCTTATAGTGTCCTTGTGTTTGGATGCCTTCATGTTTGGCCTCTGCTGCATCATGGCCCTAATTATTGAATTGGAAGCTAGCAGAAAAATGAAGGATAGCTGTCTCTACCCACAAACTACTTTTGCTGCTCTTAGTGGTAAGAGACACATTAGAATCGACTGGATAAATGATAGGAGCATTCCTTCTGCCTAACCCAGCTCTCCACTATATTTCTATCTATCTAGTATGAATTTATCACATCACCTTTCTTTTTTCCCTTTTTTTTAATTAAGGTCTCTCTAATATTTTAGACCTCTCCTCTGACATTTATGTGTCAGTAACTCCCCAAATTACTTTGTGCTAACCTGTCTCTTCCATATTATAAATTTTCAATTAAAAAAGAAATGCGATGAGAAGCATTTAATGTCCATAACAAACCACACTGCTGCCATTACACAGACAACAAGGAAACTTGTTATCTCCTGTTAGCATATGCTACTTCTGTACGGCACAGAGTCACAGAGTCACTGAGTCACCATAACCTAGAGGATTTAAATAATTCCCAAATTTTAGTTCCAAGTGAGATAGAAATGCCAAAGCCGGTCTCCTGTAAGACAAGAATGCCACAGGAAACTCAGGGCAAATAGCGACTCATGGTCATACCTGCTTTCAGTACACACAGCCAAGACAACCACTGCACTGAAAAGTGCTTGACCAGTCACATTCACAGAAGCATTTTGAACATCACCATGTTCTTATTCCACATCCACTGTAGCATCGGTGCTTGTGAGCAGCATGCTTAGCACAAACTCAGATTAAGATCCTCTATAGCGAGCTTCCTACACATAGTGGTAGGCTATGTCTGCTGTAAATTGCTTATACACTAGAAAGACCAAGCACCAACAAGGCTGGCTGACCACATGCTGAGGATAGCCACTAATCAGGAAGTCACATTATTTCTCTCAAACTTAAAACGGTCTATGAGTATCTTAAATCATGAAGAAGTTCTCTTCAAGGGTGCACTATGGAGGGGAATTCAGTCCAAATGTTAAATCAGTTTGAAGAAAAGCCCAAATCATAGTCATGGCTATAAGCCATATAACTTGACACTAACTCTTCTAAAAGAAAGTATTGTTGCTAAACCGAAAAGTCCTATAGAGTGTTCTCTAAAGAATGCTTGGCTCAATCATCCTTCTGTTGCTACGAGGTCAATAAAATGCTTCATAAGTTTTGGGATTGTTAATAGGCCTTGATGAATAAATTAGTCTGTAGCCACTGTAAGGTTTTATTCCTTGCTTCCTCTAAAATGTTAATAGTCAGTTTTAACAACCACATAGTTCAAATGGTTTGTGCTATCTGATTAAACAAGTACTTCATGCCTACAAACTCTCCTTGTGTTATTCCCTAACATGATATTAAAGTTATTCTTGAACAAAGAAGGCAGATTCTTGGGAACTGAAGTCTTCGCTTCTGAGAAATCCACATTGATTCAGTACATGTTAAACTCTGGTGCTGCATACAAAAAGTTCAGAACATCTCCGCTGCTCTAAGGATATTATAGTGCTGCTGGGATCTGAAAAAATTATTGGAGTTTCGCAGACAGCTATTTTTTTCCTTTCTCTGGCTGGATTATATTCTGTCTGGAGAGAATGAAGGAAGGTCTCCTTGACCTTCTAAAGTTGACTGTGATAACTGTGTTAAATTCTGCCCTTATTAAACTAATTAAACTTCATGGAACTTTTCCTTGTCTCTGTTTATTTGCCAAAAAAATTCATCTTTAGATACAAAATTTACTTTGAAACTGCTGTAACATTTAAGGTATCCATTGTGTCAGTACATATCTACACTTGAATGTAAAAAATAGAGTTTTAAATTCAAGTTAGTTTTTACCCTAAGTGATAAAAAATAAAAAATATCTCCATAGTTAGCTCCTTTCATTGTATTTGGAGTACTGCTCCAGTTCATAGGGTACTGCAAGAACGGCATCATTGATTTTCATGGTTGCTCTGTCTCAATACAGTATGTATCAATTTAGAAATAAAAAGGCATCTTTCTAACCATCTGCACCTCAGAGACTCAACATAAACTTAGAAGACGAGGAGGTTTTTATGTTCTTTATGACCAGGAATAAACATTCTGTAGCCCAAATCTTACCCTTGCTTATATTTCAGTAATTTCAGTGTTTTTATCAGCTGCTTTTGGAAACAGTTTTTAACACTATCACATCTTGTGATACCGTGAGATTCATCAGCTCACCATCTCCTTCAGCAGAGGGTGCCTGTCATACCAGCTAGTATTTCGTCAGTGTGACGCTAACTGTGGCTTTGCCTGCAGAACAGTCATGTTTTCAAACCTCATCAAAAGGTCTTTGATGATGTTTTAATGATGAGGTCTTTAAGGTTTACCCTAGGGGTCCCTGGGTTTTCTAGCAAGGAATTTCTGACAATAATAAAACAGGTAATTATAAACATCAAATTTATTTCCATACAACTGCCATTACCTAGGACAAGGGCAAGGCAATTATTAATATGCTTTAACAAAATGGTTTACACACTTTCTTCCTTTTAAGAAGGTCTGAGGTTGAAATCCCAGACTCACTATATCCAGTCTGATCCAGCCAATGTATCAGCCTCTTAACAAAAGTGTGTGAGAAAACCAGGCTGAAGTTTTTCAAGCAGCTACAAGTGCTGGGAATGTTCTTTGGTGAAACTAAATAAGTGTTTTCCCTTTGATATAGCCCAGCTGTGGTTTTTAACCTTGCAAAGAAATGTCTGCTCTTTAACATCCAGCTGGTTGCGCACTAGAACTTGAAATGAGTATGTTTTGCACCGACACTGAAAAAAAAACAAAAATTGAAGGATGTGTTTAGACACACGGAGTATGTAAAATCTTGACCGCTCTACTGTGTCTGTAATGCCAGCAGAAGCATTAATTCCCATGTTGTTAGTGTGCTGAATCCTTCATGGTCTGGAGCATGTTCTCCTTCACTGTAGTCAGCAAGACCCCCACCAGCACAGCTCAGGACCATGCACTGCCATAGTCCTGCGATACTTCAGGGAATAGAAGTGTGCCATTTACTTCCATGTGCTACAGAGATGAAGTTATACAAATCCCCAATGTCACAAAGCTTGCTCAGTATCCACCACGTTGTTTGTTTGGTTGGTTTTTTTTCAATACTTTTAAACTTTACCACAAATAACTCCAGCTATGATCTTCTGTTTTACATCAAAAACCAGAAGTCCTATCAACCACAACTTTTTGGTGCAAACCAGTTAAGATATCAGTCCAGCAAGACAGTATGTATTTATCATAGAATGCCTTTATGTCAGTGCTGTTACCATTATAAATGTCCCCTCAAAGCTAACCAACCCATTTTCTGCCATTTGCCTTTCTCTTGAAATTTTACTTGAACTCAAAAATCAAGTCCAGACTGAAGACTAACTTGTCCTCTCAAATGTATAAAAATTTCCAGTTTGTATCTTATACAAAACAATTTCAGTTTGAACAAATGACTGAACAAACATCTGTCACAGAACCTTACCACAGCATTTATTCAATTCAAACACCAAAACAACAAAGTAGTAGGACATGAAGTATGACATGTATCTTGTAATGTCCACACATATTTGTAACAAACACAAAAAAACCATTTAATCTCAAAAGATCCTCCAGTGCACATGCATTACCAAGGAGATTTTAAAGGAGATGAACTGTTTTGTTACCCTCAGGATTTCTGCTTCATGCACGGAACATATTCAGGAGATAGATGTAGTGAAAAGATCAGTACAGCTTTATTCATTAAGATTGACATGAGCTGATGCCAAGAGCACCCCAATGCCATTGTTGCAGTTGTGGGATCCTGCTGGAGTTCTGATTCCAATTAACTTCAGCCCTGAATTTATTTGTTATCTTGAACAAGTCCTGCTGGGCATCACATTTGTTAAGGGAAGGCAACAATTTCCCTTAACCTCACAATAACAGGTTAATGTTGAATTAAATAGCGTCTTGCTCCAAGCAAGCATTTATTTAAAACTGAAAAGTTGTAAAAGAAAATAAAGTCTTAATTCAACGCTGGGTGAAAATAAGAAGTTGTATGGTCTGTGTGACAACTCCTCCACAGACTGCAGTGTGGCTATCTGCTCTCTTGTCCTCCCTGTGCTGCAGCGGCACAGCCTGCCTCACCATGGGCTGCACCATGGGCTGCAGCGGAATCTCTGCTCTGGTGGCTGTAACACCTCCTCCCATCCTTCTTCACCGATCTTGATGTCTGCAGGACTGTTTCTCTCTCACTTTCTCAGTCCTCTCTCACAGCTGCTGCACATCACTTTTACCCTTTCTTCAGTGTCTTTTACAGCTTTGGGCAGTGATGGGTCCGTGTTGGAAACATCTGGAACTGGCTCTATCTGGCATGGGGGCAGCACCTGATCTCTTCCCACAGAGGCCATCCCTGCAGCCACCCCCAATACAAAAACCTTGACACACAAATACAGTCTCATAGGCTTGCTTGCATCTTTTATACTCTGTTTGAATACTAGTTCACACTAGGCCACTGGTGTGGACACATCAAAACTTTGAGGCACCTCAGAGTCTTTGTGCATACGTGAGAAACTATGAGAAAAGAAACTAAGGGTTCATAAAAAGTTGTGGAATCCTAGGAGAAAAGTGCTGAAGAATTCTCCTTATACTTTATAGGGAAGAGAGAAATATTTCATTAACCTCCTTGCAAAGTATTTGCTCCAATATCTCTGACATTTGATAAAGATAATATTTATCATTTTCCTCCATGACACTGCATCGTTCATGTTTAGTACCACTTGAATGACATGACACTTTTTAAAACCCACTGTGAAGGCAGTAAATCAGTCTACTGCTTAGAACAGATAAAATTCATTATTCAAGCACCAGTGTTATTGACAGTATATCAAAAAGGTCAAATGAGCAGATTAAAAACTTGCAGTATGAATTAAACATATCAGTTGATCTTTGTGACAGTGAATATATTTCACACAGGCAAAAGAGATGTGTGTTTTCTGTTAACAGATTTGGGCAGATCTTTTGCACTTTCTGCTTGAGGAAGTGCAAAATATGTTTGGAGAGATGAAGGTGACAAGCAATGAGATAATAAGAATGTTAAATTTTGCATATTGCCGTTTTAAAGGGAAATGTTGACTGAGAGTTGTAATAGAAACAAAAAGTGTAATTTTTAGTACTCCTAAATGGACAAAATCTGCCTGACTGAAGAGATGGGCTGAACTTTTGTGTACATGCCTACCACATGTACAAATAGATAATTTTCCCTTTTTTGATCTTTAAAGCATTCAATAAAGGGCTTACAGCAGTCAGATTCACTTTGTAGGCTGTATGCAGTTATTTCTAGTCTAGGAAGCATAATTTTTAAACAGAGCACTTAAATCAGAGTCAATAGGGCTCAAAAACCCAGACACAAGAATAAAAAAATACAGACACAGAAAGTAATGCAGATTTCTACTCATTGTGCTAAGCTGCCCAGTTTGATATGCATAAAAGAAAGAAAAATTGGGAAAAGGTGAACTGAAAATATACATATATTCCATGTTGGGTTTTCCTGCTGGTCTC
>JANHGB010055771.1:0-20725 GCA_026283785.1 Coracopsis vasa
AAAGAGTAATTACATTAAACCTTCTGTTACTCTACTTAAAATTACTTCCACCTATCAAGTGTGGTTCAGCATCTTGGAAGGTGGTATTTCTACACACTTAGAAAAGGTGCAACCTCAAATACTAAAAGAATTTCTCTTTTAAGAATACCAAGGTTGGTCCATATTTAAGAACATACAAATCTAATCCAAGACATTATTTTTGCAGTCAGGCAGGGTAAGAGGGTCAAAAACTCTTCTCCCTGTGCAACTAAGGATGTACATTACAGTTAAGTGGCTTTTAACATGATGGAACAAAGCACAGCTGTGAAACAGGTACCTACAGAAGAGGCTGGCAAATGAGGGTGTTCAGCCACAGAGACCATGCAGACTGCTTTTTCCATACAGACCTGACAGTCATTATATCAGTTACAGAAAGAAAGAAGATTGCTTTCTGGTGTTTCTACAGCTACAGATTTCACCCATCACGTTGGTTTTTAAACAGGAATAGACAAATAAAAGCTATGAAGCTTTCCTACACTTTTCTACAAAAGCCATCTCTTGCAAAAATTGAAAGAGAAGGAAAACAGCAGGAACAAAGTATTTCCTATGAAAAAAAGCCTGCTTTGAAATTGAAACACAGAATCTAGTCTATGTATTTCCACAAGAACACACAGCTGTCAGAGACACTCAGAAGCTTTTTAGCCTCAATAGCTTTTTACTGAGTAGATTACTATTGGAGGTCAATCCATTTTAACCACAGCTGCAATGTAACATAATACCTCCATGTAAGAGCTCATGGTAAGAATGCAATATTTTAATTATATCAAATAAAAGAGCAGATGTTGCAGGAGAAATTATTCTAACCTCATATTGTCTTTAATACAAGCCCTTTTTAAAAACACATTACTGTAATCTCATTTTTTTTCAGAGCAATTCATTAAGTGCCAGTCATCCAGACTACCAGATACTCTTATCAGGCTGTTTAACATTTGAAGTTCAGTCTTTGGAAAGAATCCAGCTCGCCAGGAGCCAGATGCCTATGTATATATTCTATTAAAATATCTCAGAAAGACAAGGATGTTTCATTAAAAGGACATTTGTAAATCACCCAGCTTGTCTAAAAAGCCTTTCTCATGCATCTAGACCATGCCCTTCTAGGTTACGTACGTTGGGCTCTCTGGCTAAGATAACTGCTCCATTCACAGCTGGCCTCCTCAGTAAGGTTTTCATACAAAACACACAGGACAGCATGTTTCTTATCAACAGTTCCATACTGCAAAATTGATTTGACTGCTTAAATCTTAGTTTAAATCTGTTCTACAATTTAGGAGGGACACAAAGGACTGACAAAGTCTGAACAATAAAGATTCAGGACAGCTCAGTGCTCTCCAAGGAGAGGATTCAGCTGGGCATCCAGAGAGATCATAAAGGACTCAAATTCAGATCTCCAAGTTATTTTCAGGACAATACCCTCATTTTGATGATCACCCTGCAGTCATTAACTTCTAGCACACCTTTTGCTGGGTCCTCTCATTTCTAGTGTGTCAGAGTTTAAAGTCCCGAGTCAGGAATGTGAAGCTCATCTACGGAACAGGCCCACACCAAGGCACCAAGTGGCATGAATGAGAGGCTGGACTGCATCTCTTGGGTGCCAACAAAGATGGCTTTACACCAGCTCCAGATTCCTGCTTTTTGCATCCCTGGAAGCTGCTGTAATTACTGCTGTCAGGTGTCTGATCCACAGCCTACAATTACAGGCACTTAAGTTAAAGTCCAGGATGTGGAGGGGCATTTATCAACTCCCTGGTGCTTGCACACAGGCAGGTTTTCACCAAAGGGCTGCTGCCTGTGCTGTGCCACAAGAGAATGGCATAACAAAACAGCACACACATTCTGTACAAAAGGTGCTCACTGCACTGTCTGATAAAAATGAAGTCCCAAAAGCCATTAAAGTCAAGGAAAGTGAAAGTTTTGGTGGCATAAAGGCACGGCACCAGATTAGACAGTTGTCTTACCATAACGCACAGTAACTTGATTTCACCCAGGGAATGATTACTGTACACACATTACAGCCATGACACAAATCTTTGGTTTTTATGAAGTGGATAGTGGACACCAGCACAGGGGAAGAGACAGCAGAGCAGAGCTCACAGTAACAAAGAGCACAACGAAGGAAACACACAGCATGGGAAGCCAAATGGATGGAAGAGCCTATGAAGTACCATGCAGGGAGGCACAATCAGCAAGTACTTAAAGATGTGCTGCTGCCCAAAGGGTTTGGTGTATCAGTCATGGGAACATGTCTTTGTGGAAGCATCAGCACTCAACATACCCATCAGGCTTCGCACAAGGCCTACAGCAGCAGCCAAAGCTGATTCTGCAGCATACTGGCAGGAAGGCCAAGCATGTTTTGTCTGGCCACACGATATCCCAGAAGATTCCGAGACCTCAAAGTTTGTAAGCACAGCTATGCACCACAACAATCCTAAAAAGAAACAAAACTCCAAGTCCCAAATTTATTCTATTCAAAGGCCAGATTCCAAATCAGGAATCCAACTTC
Organism: Coracopsis vasa; assembly: GCA_026283785.1. Classification (NCBI taxonomy): domain Eukaryota; kingdom Metazoa; phylum Chordata; class Aves; order Psittaciformes; family Psittacidae; genus Coracopsis; species Coracopsis vasa. Next base: position 2,540 of record JANHGB010055771.1, read on the forward strand.
TCATTTGCTATTTAAAGTATAATCTAACCTTGTATTGTTTTTTCAACAAACACAACTGTGGTATGTCTTGTAGAGAGTCACTATACACTAATCATTAAAGTGAAAAAAACCCTCTTAGCCATCTCCATTATTCCTATTTCCTCTTTGAATGTCCCCAACTTACACATTAGTATCTACAGCAAGTCCATGAGACTTCATATGCATGAGTTTGCACAGCTGGCTCCAGAACCCACACAGCCAGTTGCACTCTGGATAAATGTCACAAGGGTGCTGTATGTGGATGATTATAACTACCAATATACCAAAGCAGTTATTTTCCAGGCCATACTGACTCTCCCATTACTTATAGAATAATTTGTGCATTATGTTAGTACCTCATTTTTACCTATAAGGATATTTTAAAATGCCTTAGGCTGCCTTGGGGCAGTTAGGGTACATTTGCTGAAGAGAACCACAAGCACAGTTTTTAGTTGAAACTTACAGTGACTTCGAATGCTGCTGTAAGAGACTAGTGAGCACCCACAGGTGCAACCCAAGATGAGGTAGTTACTTTGCAAGCACACCATCAGCTACTATTGATTTTTATGTCAATGTCTGAATTATGCTGAAAACCTTCAGTGTACATCCATTTATCATCCTATCAGTGGCATGCTTTTAAATAGGCTGGTTTAATAAACCCCTTTGGCACACACACTCTTCTTAAAGGCAGCTCAAATATTTTATTTTCTTCACAAGAGTGAAAGGACAATGAAATGAGAAAGAAATCTTTGTAATCAAAGTTGCTTCATACAAGGTATTCCTTCCAATTACAAGCTATTAAACCAATAAAATATTTTCTGGCTTGACACTCGTTCACATATACTGTGCTGTATATCAAACAATTATCCAGCATGGACTGCTTTGATGTAGTTGAGTATGTTCCATGCAAGAAACACACTAAACCCCATCCCAACTACAGTTTCTTTTTCACTTTAAGAACCTTTGATCAGCCAAGCTATGTAATTACTCTTAAGCGTGGTTAGGGTGTCTGCTGGAGTGCAGGGCCATACAGCAATCTTTTTTCTCACTAGGGAAAAGCACATCAATTGCTTTCAGCTAAATGCACTCACATATGAATATTTTAGTACAATTTAATGTTTCTGCACCAACCCCAAAGGAGCAGAGCATCAATTTGTGAACATAGTTTTCTTCGAGTTAAAAGCTACACTAGATAATGCAGGATGAAAGGGGTTGTCAATCCTTAGCTTTTTAGCAAGTCAGAGAAAGGTAGTCTGTAAATTCAGTCCCAGCTGCACAGACAGCTCTCTGAAGTTTGCCACTATAAAGCTACTTTTCAACAACAGTGAATTATCAGAGGAGATATATTCCAAAATAAATTTTCCAAGCACAGTCAGTTTTCCCAATACTACTCCCATCTGCCAGCTACCAAAAAGCACACCTGCTGGTCTGTTAGCAAAACCCACCAACATAACATACAAATAACGCTTTTCTACAAAGAAGCTAGCTAAAGGCAGAAGAAATACAGTTATCTACCATGTGTTCCAACAGAGAAACTTCAGCATCTCAGTATTCTCTTGCATGTGTAACGATTCAGAAATAATGAAGATCTTACCATTGATAAGTAGAACATATTAAGTGAGTACAAGCAAGATGGCAGGACTGACACTTTCCATGAAACTAAGGGAATTAGTTAGTTTGTTCTGCTAGTAGTTTTAGGAAAGAGCCAGAGAACAAAATGGAATAAAATCTACCTGGTTTCACTTACACTAAGCTTCCCCACCAAAGAATGAAGAGAAACAAAACTTGACAGATAGGCAAAACCAAGGAAGTCAACGATCCCCAAGAAAGCAATGGGAATTAACAGTGAAGAGCTAGTATCCACCTACTACACAATGAAACCATGAGTCACTCATGAATTTTAGAGAAAATAAAACCAGGCCAGGTGAAGTATTTGCTTGCTTTGCCACTGAACACACAGAAATACAAAATATAGGAATAAGGTAAAGAACGTGATGGTTTTTCTCCCCTCCTGCTACTCCCAAAGCAAGACAATGACTATTAACTGCTACAAAGCCACTCACTACAGTGAAAGGGGCTTCCTAGCAAAAGACTGGGGCATATTACAAGCTTAGAAAGCATCCCACCCTGTTTTAAAACAAAGTAGAGCAACAGGAATTCCACTGTTCTGTAGAACATTCTGCACCTTCATGTCTGTCTCTGCCAGGAAATGCTTCCTTGCCATTCATCTTTCCTTTTCCGGCTTCTCATTTAATCCCGCTCCTGCATTTTCTGCCTAATACAACACCTTACGTTGCTATTATTCCTCCACGCCTTTGGTGACTTTCAACTGAACCAACATCTCACTTCAGCGTCTCAACTGAAGCTGCATCTCTTTAACATGCCTCTTTTCCCCTCATTACTATTGTCAGTTCCTGACAGTTGTAAATTTGCCTCCCTTTTCAAGCTCCTGCAATTCATTACATCCAGACAGACCATTTGCTATGAAATCTAAGCTTAAGCACTGAAGCTAAGCAGGTCAGCAAGTTTACTCCTGTCGATCAGATCAGAACTACACTGAATTCCCACCTGCCTTCTACACTCCAGGTTTCTCAGCACATGCAATATCCAAATGCATCTGCCCCCTGTGCAATCATATCACGTTTCTAACACAATCACCTAATCCAGTGTCAATTATTACTACATCATGTATTTCTCAACTTCTGCCTGCCTGAGCTTTCCATCTCAGTTTCTTGTTGCCTGGTAGGATTTTGTGCCCAATGCTGACAGTATCAAGAGAGCAGCAACTGAACACCAAAAACCCAAAAACCAGACCAAGAACTCTGCCTGGCTGCACTTTTCCCACTGGATGGACCCTCTGCACTGTCCACTCCTTGAGAAGGAAACCTTACAACAAAGTCTGAGAACTACATACAGTGCTTAATCTGAGAACTGAATTTCATTTTTGGGAAGCCTGCATGTAAGAAACAGTGGGAAGCCCCCCCAGCTTCTAATTTAAAAATATATGCTCCTAAAATGGTTGTCACTGATTAAAGACACTGAATACACTAAATTACTTTTTTAATTAGGAAGGTAACATTTTATATTTTAATATATCCACTTATGCCTAAAAATTTCCTTCCTTCCATCTCCTCAAATAATACAAATCAGCCTTCTCTTTCATAAGGCAGAATGTTCAAACAGGAGCTGCAATTACCTGAAATCAACAGGTAAAAAAACCTACTAACAGAAAGACAAATAATACATCAAACATTTTAACAGCTGGAATAAAATCATACAAAAAAAAATTACCAAAGATCCAGTCAAACACTAACCCCCACCCCCCTCCAAAAATGCATAAATTCCAACATGAACAAGAACTTGCAGTTTAGAGATCCAAGGCTATTTTGGAAGTGGGGGTGTACTGCATAGAACTAATTCTCAAAGGTGAAATTTGTACTCTTTAACTGCATTATTTCATTACTTAAGCAAAATGAACTACAATTGTTTCTTGACTGGCAGTTTGTTCATGTATTAATACATCAGCATTTCAGGAAAGCTGCTGTGGCTGTGAGGTTCTTGTGTCCTGGACTCTTAACAACTGAAGCCAGTCACAGAATTACTGGAGGACTAACGACTAAAATTACCCTTCCTTCAAATCCACAATCAAAGACACACAGGAAGAAATAAGCAGATCTTTTATAGCATTACCTTCTTACCCAATACCCAGCAAAGAAACACTCCCCAGTAGTCACACACAAAACCCAAAAAGCAGCAGAAGTACCTCCTTTCTTCCTGAGCTTGTAACTAACTCTGCCCCCTCTGTAGTCTCCAAAATGACCCAATTCAAGACCTTTAAAAACAATGCATGTCAATCCTCCACTGAGGCTACGCAAGACACTGTTAATAGAAGAGGAAGCACATACCCTAGGATTTTCTCCCATCTGAAACCAAGAGCTGCATAGGAGAGCAAGTCTGGCTCAAACTCCAAGATCCTTCTCCTGCTCAAACCCCAGGCAGTCAGGAGTGTGTGCACCATGTCCACTGCAGCTGAAAACTAATCACCAAACTCAGGTCTCAGTGAGTATAACTGATCAATGTACAAAGCTGCTTTGCAATTTTCCAGGTAAAGTCATGAGCTCTCCTTGATCTAGACCAAGCATACCTCATAGGAAAAGCAAGCAGTCATCTTCTAGAGGACTGTTAAAATACCCAGTGTAGCCTTGATCTGATCAAGAAAAGTTTAGTTCTGCTCCTTCTTTATATGAAATTTATCTTCCACTACACAGAATAATTTTCTAGCTAAAGCACCAAAAAGACAGTGAAGCAGAATTTGGAAGGTGAAGTTATGAATCTGCAGATTTAAACTGGCTCCTATTTAACATACCTATCCCAGCACACTGAATACCCAGCCAGCAACTCAACTTACACTGTCAACACAACTAACAGAATATTTTCTATACTTCTAAGCCACTGTATGCTGTCCTTGCCGTCCTTGCCTGTATTTCAAGATCCACAAGTAATACTTGAACAATCTGAAAGAAGGGGCTTACAATTTTCAGTACTTTGCACCACCCACTGCTTAAAATTTGTTAAGAAGGGAGATGAGAGAGAAATGCATCAACCTGCTGGCAAAACAATAGAGCACCATGCAACTGTGCCAGTTCAGATCATTTAAGCATTCTTTAGTCAGTCCCAACTCATGGCTATTTTTACTATCCTCTAGAAGATGGCAGTGATGACACTGATGGGATCCTATCATGTGGCTGCATGTTCTGATGACTTTCAAATGTTGCCATGAGTCATCTGTGGCAAGTTATAGCACTGTATCTTCACCAAAACTAGCCTTTTTTGTTTCAATGTAATTGTTTATACGCCTTTGACTCCAGAATGTCTTTCTTGAGCCTCAAGATACACAAACCAGAGATGAGCTGTCTTCAAATTAGCATTCTCCACTACATTAACAGCTATTTGGGTAGTGAAGAACTAAGACGGTCAGTTTCATCTCATGCCTTTTCAAAATATGCAACTAAATGACACTTAACTCACTCCCTGGTTTTCAAAGGTTTGGTTATGCAACAATCAACTAAAGATTGCCTCGTTGTGCAACCAGCTCTGCTGCCTTCAGAACCTGCAAATTCCATGTGTGCTACAGTTACACTTACTGAGTTAGCATAGATTAGCTTCCTGAGACAGCTGCAATATGTTGGACCTTATGCCTACTGTGTGTTCTAAAGAAAGTGCATTGTATTTTAATACAAATGTTCCCTTGGCAAAGAGGAAGTATTAGCTGGGGGCTACAGCTGTCTTGCACTAGGCCCGAAAAACCCGTAACAATTGCACACTATTCTCTAAAGAAAGACATCACCAGAAAAAAGAGTTAGGGTTGCATTTATCATCTCTAAAGCATCACAATTTCCTTCCAGAGCTGAGGTTAAAATCATTGCTATCAAGATTTTGGAAGGACACAATATGCAACCAAATGGACCTTAAGTCTTATGAACAGTTCTATTTCTCAGAAGCTGTTTTTTGTAGCAGTTGGTTATCATATAGATTTACAGGTTAAACACTAGTTTGCCTCAAAATAGTTCCACTTAGCCCTACAGGGCTATCATCAAATGACCTCTGATGAGAGTCAAGCAGCAAACATCTCTATCCACATTTCAAGACAGAAAACCTCAAAAGCACAAAGCACCTTGTTCAAGACAACCCGGCAAGCAGAACTGACAACAGACTTCAGAAACTGCAGGCTCCTGTCTTTGATATTTTCAAGTACTGCTTAACTCTATTAGATGTATTACTGGAAAAGTAAGTCATGGGTTGAAGTTCTTGAATGTACAGCTCTTAATGGTACAAAGGCAAAACATTTCAGATCCTATCAAGTCTTTGGACATGTACAGCTTTTTAGTATTATTTTTATTACTGGGACTTGGTAAATGCAGCAGTTGAAATACGACAAGTTTCTCTACTAAGTTCCAGCTCACTCTCCATTTCTGCTCTCATTAAACCATTAACACGCAAGAAGTTGCTCCTTGGTGCCTTCTGTTGCCATACACTTTCAAAGAGAACTGAAAGGCTATTAGGGTTACGTAGCTCAAAGTGTACATCTGACAGATTGACATACCTGCCCATGTTCTTAGCCACAATTCTACTCACATCTATGATCATCGCATCTCAGTATGTGCTAGCACACATTCTACCCCCCACTGAGATGCGCTATATTTGTTCCTTCCTACATACAGATGCTCAAGTGTGCTTTACTTGTGGACCCAGGTCACAAAAACAATGAAGGCTATCTCAGACTAGTACATGACAGAAAAGCCCACCCTAGAGCCAAACAATGCAGGGATAGGAATTAGTCCCCTGTGATATCAGGATGCATAGCAGAAAAGATAAGCAGCAGGTTATTTCCCAACAGTAAGCTGCTTATGAGAATATGCTCTTCTTTATATTTCACTTTATATTTCACAGCAGCCAACTTGTAGATTATTTCTCTCAAGTTTCTTGCCTTTTCATCTCTTACGAAAAGTTTTGCTTAGAATATACTGCAATAACCCAGCTATGGTTACCAAATTTTAAACAATAAATCATCACCTGTAAATGAAACGAACACACGCTCCCCAGAGATCAAGCTACATACCAATATAATTTCAAGTTTATATTGGTAACAACATGTTTTAACATATCAGTGAGAGGTGCGAAGAAGTTAAAAAGGCTCAGCACAGGCAACTATGAAAGAATCCAGCATGCACAGCCTACAACAAAACACTTCCCAACTGACCCATGGTAGAGATTCACATCACAGCTTGCATAGTTTTGAAAAGGCACAGTCAAGTGACAGTATCACAACAGGCACACTAAGATTTTCCTGCTAGGCCTAGTATTAAGACTTGGTTCACTTTTAAGCATTTGCTTTGAAGGAAGATGCATGCTAGAAAACATCCCAGCTCTTTCACGAAAGATTTCTGTACTTACTGGTGCTACTATTTTGCCCGTCTGTCCAACTTGCAAGTCATTAGGAACAAAGCCAGCATCAACAGCTGCACGGGAAGCTCCAACTAGTTGAAAGAAAATATGTCCAATGTTTTCTTTTAAAATATCAGCAAGCCAAATTTCTATCACCATAAAAGCACATGTATTTTACTGAAGAGTCCCACACTCAAAGGGTATGCATTCAGAAACTTCCCTCTTAAAAGCTCTTATAGTAATCCCCCTCTATACCACTGGCTGAAACTTCCAAATACTAAGTGCTAATGCACTTCATAAGCAACAGGAAATCCTCACTCCCAGTACTAAAGGGCCATATATTTAAACCCAAGGATTTCAGTCTGGCATATTTCCATTATTTTTCTCTTGTTGTTTTGTCAAAAGAGGATTTTCCCATAAATGCCTTCCCATAATGTTCCCCCAGTTTGAATAGAACACATGTGCCATCTTACATTGCTGCAAGAGCTCAGAAGTCAGACCCAGTAAAGAGAAATATCAAAGGAAACTTGAAAATGCCACACAGACACTGAGTTAGTGAAGCCACCAATTTACAAAGCTATTCATGTAGAACTACAAATTTATTTTTACATGTGAAATCTAAACCTAATGTAGTTTAAGTGCTAATGCAAACAGTTCCTCCACCTCTCCCAACCTTTACTTAAAATATTTTGCTGAAACACTGTACAGGGTCAGTTTTCTCCTGTTGATACAAAAGCATAGCAAAGACAGGGCCAGTCACAGCACAAGAGCTGCGGAAGGGATTCTACAGAGGAGCAGTATGCGAGGATGTATGAAAAAAATATCAGCCCTTCGAAGTGAGCTAAGACCATTTTTTAATTTATACAACTTCACTTGCTGAATTTGCAAAGGACAGGGCATATTTCAGTTTAGTATTCTGTTTCATACACAAGCATTTAAATACACAGTTGACCAGCAGGAGAAAACAAAACTTTATCTATAACTCTAAACTAATGGGATTTTTCATTATTTTTTTTTTTAAACATGAAAATAAAAGACCTTAATATGAACACTGGTTTTTATGTGACCTTTTTAAACATAACCAGGGTTAAAAAACAGAAGAAAAACAAGTTTACCTGCAGCATGCAATTGATCCGCAAGATCGTATAACAACTTAAAGTTCTCAGCACTCTTCAAGCCTCTTCCTTAAAAGTTAAGAAAAAATAATATAATATGCTTTAAGATTTTTTATTGTCTACACAAACTTTCTCTGTAAGTATTTGCAAAGGCACAAATATACACTTGCATAGGGTAGTTTCTAATACATTACTAAATAGTACTTAATATTTGGAGAATTAGCTTTTGTCTTTGTGATTATTATTATTTCGTATGTATAACACAACAGCACTGTCTGGTTTACTTCCTGCACGCGGCATCATCAAGACCATTCTCTGAAATCAGAGAAACAGCATTTTTTTTTACTAATTTGTGCTCCCTCTGCTGGTACAAACCTCTGTAGTGGGATAACTAAAGGATAATTTTTTAGCCCTAGCCATACAATAAAAATCACAGTCCATCCCTTTATACCTGCAGAGCAGAACACAAGCATACCGATTTTAAAATCATTAGAGCCATTACACAATAACATTTGGACTGTCTCTAACAATCAAACAATTTTAAACATGACAGACTTGGAACTCAAACCACTTCATATTGCTATAATTTTAAAGGGACTCACCAAATATGACAATGTTCTTAAAAAGCCTACAAGCATATGTTAAACTCATGCTTTGCCCTTTCACAAAACATACATGTTGGGTGTGTTCCCACTGGCCCCTGTGCAAGAACTACATCATAAATATTTATATCAACATATGACATTATAGTGTTCTGCCACAGATTATTTAATCAAGATGTACCATTATTTAAATGCAACATAGCACAGTTTTCGTATTATCTACTTACCACCAGACACAACCACTTTTGCGCTAGTAAGCTCTGGTCGATCGCTTTTTGTCAACTCCTGCCCAATCCATTCAGACAGACCAACAGGCGGTGGAGGGGTTACTGCGTTCAGCAGATGAATAAAAACACCCGCAAGAAAAGAGATCAAATGTGTAATTTCAACATTTTAAATCTTATCTTAAACTTCATGCAGAGTTCACTCCATAACCAATTCTACCTACTACCAGTAATTGCTCTGTCCCCAAGTTACAAGCTTTTTTTGTTAATTATGTTTAAGTAATCTGTAGTATAAACTGCACTAAAATTAAAGGTCTGTTGTATACTACATTTAATATGCTGGGTTGATATCAATCTGATTCTTATTAAGTCAGGCAAACAAGCCAATTAAGTAACACACTATGCTAATCTTAAGTATCAAGTAGCATTTGTTTCCTTACATCCACAGATTTAGGAAATACAGGATGGTTTGGGAGCAGGTACTAAGCCACCCACAAAAATCTGAGGACTGGAGCCCACACACATGCAGCACATTACTAATGACTGTCTCTGCTGGATTTACAGCACAGTCATAAAAAGGCCCACAGAAAAGAAAACAGCAGAGGTGGTCAAACACTGTAACAGGTTGCCCAGAGTGCCTATCTGTAGAGATACTCAAAGCCTGACTGGACACAATCCTGGGCAACCTGCTCCGGGGGGGTTGGACTAAATGATCGTGAAGACCCTTCCAACCTCAAATATTCTGTGATTCTGTGACTGGATTTCTCTATCATCAAAGCTATACTGGCTTTATTAAAATAATAATTTAACCTCGTTTAGTTAAACTGATCTAAAACAACAACTGGGTGTTCTCAAAGCAATTTAAACTGCTACTAATTTAGCTACACATTGTAGTGACCTATCTTGACTGAAATATGAGCAATTAAACAAAACCTGCGGCTAGCCAGCCACTTTTTTTTTGCTCTATCTTGCTTTGAAAACCAATCTGGCTATTGAAACAGCTGTAACTAAGTTGCAAGATTGCAGTGTCAGAGGTTTAAACAGTGAGTGAAACAGATTTCACCACATATAATTTCACTTCTGGTCAATGAAAAGTGTGAAGTACCCATATTAAAATCAAAAAGCTAGAATTATGACAGTTTGCTTTAACAAATACTTCTACAAAACATCACTATGCCATGAGCAAAATTCTTATCACATGAAGCAACAAAATACCAAAACAAATACTCACACTTTTCTAAACTGGCACTACCACCACTTGCTGGTGCAGCTTCAAAAGCAGTTCCCCGCACAGTGAATACTTTAATTGTTTCATCACATTGCAAAGTGCAAAGAATATTTCCTAAGAAAAGAAAGGGTCACATTATATTCTTCAACAAGGTATCGGACATACCAGGCCTTTTAAAAAAGAAATGAAATTAGTATTAGAAGCACATCAGCAGTTCTACAACAAGAGGTAACAGTCAGAAAGTTACTTCCCAAAACTGCCAGTTTAGATAACTAAAATTTGAAAGTCAGGCACTTAATAAACAAATTATAAATATTTTCATTTACTTTTTAGCTCCATGTTTCTGAAGTATGATAACAAATCCTGCTTTTAAATGATACAAAGCACTCAGATCATCTCTTATGGATGACCTTTTAAATTTCAGAGGGGAAAAAAAAAACCCCAACCAAATAACTTTAAAAGTGTCATATGTTAACATAAGGAGCACCTGTAATTCAAAGTACATCTTTTATCCTGTCACATGAATTCATGAGAAGACAGTAAGGCCTGCCCTTACTACCTGTGAGATTATATTTCTTTCAATAATATATAATACATGGTATTTACTTCACATTGGAGGCCGTAGGGAACACTAAAAGAGAAAAATGCTGCAACACCAGCTATTCATAAACAAAGTCATCTCAAAACTGTGAATTACTGGGAAGCAACTTAAAAGAGCAACACAGAATCACATTCTGGTAATGTAACTCAAAATGTAATATCACACTGGTACGTGATACCATCTTGTACAGCAAAATTAAGAAAAACAAACTAATGAGCTCATACCAAAATTAAAACACAGTCTCAGACAAGCATTAGAGAAACAAGACTGAAAAAAAAAAATAAATTGTAAATTAAGTCAATTTAATACTATAAATAATTAGTTTAATGTCTTCCTAATTAGGAAAAATAACCCTGTGGTATCTTAAATCAGAACTAATGCTAGTCATATTAAATAAAGCTGGACAATGAACTTAATGTCTTATGTTTTACAAAATCTGATCAGAAGTACACTAACAAATAAATGCAGGATGTATATAGATTACCAAATTCTGTTAATTGACGTGATAGACCTGGCTCCTAACTGACAGTACCAAAATTGTCAAGATTACTTGCTTTCTCACCCATGGAACATCATGTCCATCCCCAGATTTCATTTTTACGAGCCACAGCAATTCAGATTGTAAAGTGAAAATTCCTATCGTATTCCAATGTTCTAACAACAGGATTATGTAGATAAGTTATTAGTATTGGGTCTTTTATTACACAAATACCACATGCCTTTGTGATTACCCACCTGCATAGATAGTTCTCACAAAGGTATCTGGTGACTTAATTTCAATAATGTCAGAAACAGGGGCAACATCAAGTTTGCCAGCCACTCTGGGAATAAGATTCTAGAAGTTAAAGATGAAAAGTCAGCAAAGTAAAACATATGTGGTCCATAAAAGAATACCTGCTGTCCCAATTTTACCTTCACATAATGCTGTCTGTAAGTACAAAGGCACAAACAACTAAGATTTTTGTGGGCTACTCACATAGCTTTAGCAGCCAAATAAAAACCCATTACTGCAATAACATTAGACATTTTATGAGACTTACCGTAAGTAAACCCTTAATTCAGTATCTTAAATTAGGAGGCTTATTTGCTTCAATAGTTGAAAACTGAATATAGATGTAATTTGCTCAGAATACTGACAATGATGGATTGCTGAGCTCTTGGCACTCCAGGGGAAAAAAAAAATAGGGTATTTTTTGGAAGCTAGTTACCAGAGACAATAGGAAAAAATCACCACACTGTTCCCCTAAGAGCCAAAAATTATTATTTCAAAAATTAGTATTAAAGTGTTATTTGCCTGTTCTGAAATGGACTCCAGAAAATTTCTTAGCACTTTAGGAATGGGAAAGGGAATAAAAAGAGCAACATAAATCACAAAAAAATTAGTAACACCAAGAGCTTTGCTTGCTTTTTGTCCCCCTCCTGTACAACACAAAGGGCCCACATCTTTACTCACATGAAGCACTTAAAAACGGGAGCATAAGCTTTAAAGCAAAAGCTGTTAACCTTTATTAAGATACTTTAGATCAAAACTAAAGAGAAAAAATAGAAGCCTCTAAGACTTAAGTTATGTACAGATTTCTCTTTAAAAAAAGAAAAATAATAAAAATGCAAGTATACAGATTGATACTGACTGGAAGTGAGAGTAGCCAGACGGAAGGCTGATGGCATCATTGATCCTGCATCTGCAAGATCCCAGAAGTTTCCTTTTTCTTCAGTTTAGCTGAACCACAAAGCTGTTAGTAAGGAGGCTCTCCACACACTTAGAAACACACTTCTTCAAAAACAAGTCTTGAAAAACTATTTTCATTAAAAGCCGCCTTTGCTAAGACTTGGGTCTGTTATTTATATATTTACAGACATTTCAATGCATATGACTTACAGGACAGATATAATTCTACCCCCCCAAAAAAAATTTACTTCCCACAGGTCTGCACACTTTCATTTCAACATGCAAATCATACAATTATCATCTCAACATACATACTTTTCCTTACAATTTTCATAATGCTTTCAGATCACTTCATCTAATTCATGTTGTTGCACATTTTGCTTTTTGCACACAGAACTAGCTGGTTACCACTGAACACTTCCACACTTTTCCTTTGTCCAAGTCAGCCCATAACAAAACTCAGACAACAGTGTTTCTAACTAGTAAGTTTTTGCCAACTCAAAGCTGTACGCGGCTGACCCCTCCGATTCACACTTTTACATGCAACAGTGCCTGTCCCTTTTCCAAAGGAAAGTTTTGATGCACTTTGATCTACTTACCTTTCCAAAGGCAGATGCTCCAGCACAAATGTGGGTGTAATTATATTTTTTATGAGTTTCCACAACCAAGGGAGTCAGCTCCTCTGAGGATAAAAATACACTGCTCAAAATTTACAACTATCAATTGCAAATATAAACACTTTCATTTGTCAATGGGTAAAAACCACTCTCACCTGCTAGAAATCCCTTGTATGCATCATGCTGAGCCACCAGAACTTTTGCAACACCCTGTACTTTGCTGACTTCTTGTGCTACCTGTGATTACAGATGAATTATCATTAGCTTGTATTATAACAGGTACTACAAACAAACAACAAGAGTCCCTGCTACCAATTGCACACAGTCTACAGATGAGTTAAAACTGGTATATAAAAGTACATGAATTTCGGAATCTGAATAAACCTGATGGAACAAAATGCAGATCTTGTGATCACAGCACAGTGCCTTACAGAATAATGAGAATTAAGTTTGTGAATATGAAAACTACAAAGCAAATCAAACCTAGGACAGCTTCCCTCCTGTACAAAGGATTACACAGTGATCTCACTTATTTCAACAGCTGGTAACACTTGAGGATACTACTCAGTATTCTGATATAATCAACTACTTTCTCTTAAATCAGTCAGTATCTACCATGCAAATATACAATGCAAATACAAATGTACAGCAATATTAGGAACTTTGTCTGAATTTTAGAAGCAATCCTTTGCCTACTAATGTGATGTATATTTTCAATTCCGTATTTATGCATTTTTTTTCCTTCAGATTTGCAGAAGTTTAAATGATAAAAGGGCTGCTGCAGATCAGAGGACAGCACTGTCTAGAAACCACATGCATTGTCCCAGAACTACACCGAGTTCACTGAGTATCAGTTTACCCTCAAAAATTAACAAGAGTAAGCAAAAATGCTCCAGAATCCGAGTAACTGTCTCTTTTGTCCTATTAATACAGATCTTACAAAGAAACTTAAAAACCCCAAATAAAACCAACCTCTGTTTGTAAAGTACCATTTCCCAGAATGACATACACTGCCAAACAGACACCATATACTTACTATTAAAAACCAAACAAAATATTCCCAATCATAGTTCTACTATGCAAGTGTTGAAGAATAGGGAAACAAAACCAGATACCTCAGGCAAAATTCATTTTTTTATTTTCTTGATCTAGATAACTATTTGTTTCCAGATCTCCACCTCAAACACCTGGGTCTCAGTTTAAAACAGCCACTGAGGTTTCTCCACCTATTTGTGAATTAGTTGCCTTAACTATGTCTCCTGCATAAGATACTACATATTATTTTCAAAATAACAATTCATAAATAGCCTAGTAAGAAAAATACTAGGCAAAACTTGTAGTTTTACTGTTTACACAAGAATACATCATGCTGAATAGAAGTGTCACGTATTAACTATACTGTCTCTACATTTTGCACATAAAAATTACAACAGCTAACACACAAGAAGCTTTTTAGATGTGAGCTGTAAAGTCAAGAAGCACTAATTTCAGAATTCTAGGTTGCAAATACACTCTCACTATGCAACTAGCACCTGATTAGTAAGACTGAGATGCTCAGAAGCCCTGTTTGTCACTATGCTGTTTCATTTCTGCTGGTTTCCATTTGAACAAAACTTCTTTCCAATCTCTTAGCACTGCAATATTTATATTTTGAACTTTACAGGGAAATATTGTTTTAAAAGTCATTTGTCTTTAGTCCTCTAAAAATTTGCTTGCATAACCTTATAACAATCGAAATTATTGGTATTCCTCATGAAATGAAATCTATACCCACATTTCCACTTGAGAAGAGCAGCAGTTCAAGTGCCAGACATTTCCGGCAGATTAGCAATTCCTGGCACAGTTCCTCTTCACTACAGATTATTTTTCAGGCTGACCAAGATGCTGCCAAGTATTGTTTTAGTACATCAATTATTCTCTTTGTATGAAAAGAGCATTTCCTACCTTGTCACAGCTGGTACCAGCTACTAAACAAGAAACTTCACCTCCAAGACGTTTTGCTGCAGTGATGGTATTTAGTGTAATGGGTGTGAGAGTCTCATTGTTGTGTTCTGCTATGACTAATGTACTCTGAAACCTCTGGACCAGCGATGCCTTTAAGAAAGAAAGAGAGAGAGGAGTTTGATACTTAGCTTCACAGAAAGTTACCGGTTATATAAACTGTAAAACATTGCTGCCAAACAAGAGGCTGGATCTAAATAATATGTAGTAAGCAGGCACAATACATAAGGCGCAAAAAAAGGAAAAGGCATGAACTTATTCCATGTCAACCTGTAACATGCTGTGTTTAGATTAAAAGCTTCACAGGAAAACATGCTGAACATACTAAGTAAAACATTTTAATAAATTACACTCAAACTCAGTTGATCACCTTAACTAAGTACCTTGAAAAGTGAAGATTAGACCAGCAAGACAAAGACAGAAGGAAATCAAGGGTAGCAAATCAATATTTACCAGTTGGATTTCTTTGGGTTAGGCTGGTTTGTTGGGTGCATTTGGGGTGTTTGTTTCAGATTTTATTTTTTAAGAGTTGTTTGGGGTTTTTACTGTATGCTATAGAAAACTCTAGCTACAGAAGACACTTTTTAGATTAGTTATTTAAAAAGGCAAAATTGCATGCAATGGCAGGATGGCAAATAAGCAGCAAGGGCTCACAGCCTGAAAACACACTGACAGAACTGTCGGTAAGCATTTTTTTCTCCTGCTCTCCTTTAAAACATTTGACACTTGGCCACTTAGTCTAACCACCATAATTTAATGGTCCTTAAATAATAATTTCCCCAATTCATGATCCACACACAGATTTTAACTTCTAAAGCAAAACATGAAAGGAAAAAAAAAAGTGGGGGGGTGAAGGAAAGAATTACCATGAAACCAAACCAAAATATCCTAAGCTATGAGACTTTCCTCCCTAATTTTCAGAGTGAACCTAGAAAAAGCATTATTCCTTCAAGACTAATACTAATACAGGGAAAGGGTTTGGGGTGGGAACGGGACTATTACCCTTCAAGTCTCAGTGTACCCTACCTAAAGCCTAAATCAACACTCAGGTTATGAACAGTGTAATGTAACACATGGAAAGCAAAATGTGTTCATTAATATGACCATGGCACAAATAGTAACACAACGCTACAGAGTGCATAACCAAATGCTACTTTTTAAAACATATATTCTGACCCCATCTTTCTTCATGCCAAATACTCACTTATCCACCACTTAAACTGGAAAAAAAGCTTCAGACAATCTGAGAGGCTAAAAGTTGGACTTAACCACACAAAGCCTACCAACATGCTAAGCTTCACATGCAGAACACAAATCCCAAGGACTATGCTGAAGCTAATACAGAGTAAACGTATAAATACAAAGGTAAGTTTTTGCAGAACCAGGATTGTAATTCGTCGTTTGGATTAAAACACGGAATCTTACAGAAGTGCTCTGCATTACATATTTATGCTTAAGGTTACTTATTATGATTAAAGATTATGAGACTGCTTGAACCCAATTGCCAGTAACAAAATATTTATTGCCAATATAGATCAGACACTGTATTTGTGATTACGTTTCATACATTTGCAATAGAAGTGATGAGATTTTAGTCACCATTTGAAGAATAAATCCATGCTTTTGTGGCAAAAAGCCCACTTCTCCAATGATTTATAGTTGTGTTGCAGGGCAAAGTTAACCACACTCCTGAAAGATTCTGAAGTTTTCAAATCTCCAGAGGGAGCCACATGCATTTTAAACACACACTTAATTCTGACTGTATTATGTGCCTTTCCCTAAGTAAGTACTGCACCACCAGAGGAGCTCTATATCATCCTGCCAAGCAATTCTAGAATAAACTGAAAAAAAACCCCAAACCCAAACAAACAAAATACAAAACCAACAGTGGTTGTTTTTTGGTTTTGTTTTTTTGGGATTTTTTTAGTCAAAAAGAATAATGTATGTTGCTTGAGCATGATGGATATTACAGCATTAACTAGGCATGATTTCTAAACTGATAATCCCACATAATTGTGGGAACTGCAAATCAGAAGGTCACTTTATGCCTACTTGCATGATATTTCTGGACATAAAAGCAAGACCAGACTTAAAAAAGTCACATTCTAGATCTTGGGTAAAACTCGTGGATGACAAATAAGATTCCTATGTGGGTCTGAATTTTAATATAATAACACATGACAAATGATTTTAAATAAGCAAAACCAAACTGACTTTTGTTTGCTATAATAAACCTTGTGCAGTAAAAGCAGAGAACAATTCATCCAGTCACATTTGATCTTGAAAACTAAGATTCTGCAATGACTCAGTGAAGAGGACAGAGAGTTATCCTAATGAAGTAACTTGTCCAGCTCACAGCTGACAAGGACAGCCCGTTATTTCACTGACATAATTTCTCCACCTGTGCTTGGGCAGGATGTCTAGTTTGAAGCCTAAATAAAATATGAAGGTTGAGTATAAACTTACCCAGCTAACAGCAAACATCCTAAGCAGCTGACAACCAAACTGTTGAAAACAACACATTGAGAGAGAACAGCGCCCAGTGCTTGCGCCACAGAAGGCTCCTGGCGAAAACCAATCAGGCTATCCAAAGTCATCAACTACAGTTAAACATCCTACTAAGTCAGGCAACTGAGTGGCTTCTCAAGCACACCAGTAATTATGAAAAAACACATCTGCCAGCAACCAGTAGAACTGGAGATTTATTTTACCTAGGTTTAGATATAAATCAAAGCTAGGCACCTATGTTGCCTCCACAACACAAACATCTACATTTCCTCTCTGGTGGAAACTCCAGACAATGATTCAGTTCATAACAAAATAAACACTCATTAAGGAAAATGGTCTGGAGTTTCCAACTCTTCTCATTTTCCCCCCAGCATTTACTGTAAAGCAAACCCAGCCACTGACTTCCAGATGCCTAAACATTGGCACCTAGATGTGCAGTACACATCAATTAAGCCACTTGCAAAATACCAAAGGATTTGCTGAATCTGCCATCAAGTTTCCCTTAAGCACCTTTTAGCTTCCCACCTGAGAAATTCAGAAATGTTTTCCAAGCAGAATATGAAAAAATTACGCATAATATCTGAATTTCTAGACTTTAGACAAAATAACAGAGACTACTCTGCTACTGTTCCAGCAAAACATTAGAAATCTAGACATG
>JANHGB010055789.1:0-12143 GCA_026283785.1 Coracopsis vasa
ACAGCTTTCCAGTATCTGAAGGGGGGGCCTATAAGGATGGTGGGGAGGAACTCTTCATTAGAGACTGTAGTGATAGGACAAGGGGTAATGGGTTCAAACTTAAACAGGGGAAGTTTAAATTGGATATAAGGAAGAAACTCTTTCCTGTGTGGGTGGTGAGGCACTGGAATGGTTTGCCCAGGGAATTTGTGAATGCTTCATTCCTGGCGGTGTTCAAGGCCAGGTTGGACAGAGTCTTGGGTGACATGGTTTAGTGTGAGGTGTCCCTGCCCATGGCTATGGGGGTTAGAACTAAATGATCTTAAGGTCTTTTCCAACCCTAACTATTCTATGATTCTATGATTTTATTGAGCTCAGGGAATTATAGACAATCATACTTCATTTTAAACAGTATTTCATTGGCAATTACATCAAATGGATTCACCTTTACCTATTTAAATTAGATTTTTGTTTTCTCTAAGTTGGTGAAAGATTGCCAAATATCCTAGAATTTCTCACCTCCCCACATATTTCAGAACAATTTTTGACTGCATAATTAAGAGGGAGGTTTTTTTTCTGACCTTGGTCTAAATAATGATAGTGCAATTGAACTTGAAATTAAAATGGATTGAAAGGAGAAACTTCAGTTAAAACAAAGTCAAAGAAACACTTCCTGTAATTCCTATAATTTAGCAGTTCAAAATTAGCTTATGGAATCCAAAAAGCATTATTGAATCCTAAAAATAAACTACTTTTGTCACAATTTTAGCTGTTACAGTTTGAAAAAAATGACACTGACATAGAAACATATGTATGAAAGAAATAAAAATCTTTTTGTTTAGACAGAAAGCAACTTTTCAGGATATCTAACAGAAAAGACGTGCTGAGCAGATTAATCCATATTATTTCTAAAGTATTCCTTTCCCATTCAATTCCAGCCAGGGCTGGAGGCAGGCTGTAAAGTAAATGTCCATTTGCTTTTACCAGGGAATATTGTTATACGGGACCAACAGGATTAAAAGCATCTTAACCCTTCTGAAGCTTGCTTCCATATTTGTTTCTTCACTTCAGACATTCAGTCAATATATGAATTAGAAGATGGGATCCAGGAGACTGGCAAGATACAGTCGATGCAACATTAATCTGTAGGCTTGCACACCCTTGTGGAAAGCCATGCAGACCTTTTAGTGTGGAAGAGGCAATGAAAAACTCAAAATCAAGATTTGGGGCAGAATAAGAAACTGAATGCTGGTTTGAGGGTACTGGCATATATGGGGGTTGAATTCAGACTTACTTTAGGCCCTTTGGGTCCTGAACTGATTTGGCAGTTTTGAGAGTTGTGAAGAGTAAACAATGTTAAGTATTTCATAGTAGGAATGGGAAGTTAAAATTCAGAAACCAAAAGGCAAACATATAAAAAGTGCATTCATTAAAATCGAACATTCTAATTATTTTGGAACTAAGCTCAAAAGATAGCTGACCTTTGAACCCCTGGTTTGGAAATATAGTCTGGGTTAGGTCTTTTTTTTTTCTCAAATTATTCAGTAGAATATCCATGGTGGTATTCATTGAAGCTCTTCCGTGTTCATGTGTGAGATACTGAACAGCAGAACAACCAATTGATAGGCTCCAGTTGCAATGAAACTCTCAGTTACAATGAGAACATGACTATGTTATCCACACTGTTATGAATAAATAACTTTCTCACTATGGAAGCCATTAAAATGAGCAGAAAGTTTACTTTCTCTGTTTAAAATACTTCACTTTCTAATAATAAATTTCAGACCCAATTTGAGATCTGCTAAGGTCAACGGAAAAGCTCTCAGCAGTTAGAGTCAGCTCTTCATCAGTTTTACATGCTTTTTTTTTCTTCTGAAATTAAAATTCCTTTTGAAATGTGTTCACTGATGATAGCGGTTACCCTGCACCTGATGATTTACTGAAAGCTTTGTTGTTTTTTTTCCCCCACTGTGGTCTTTTTTCTCCATTCTGCAACTGCAGCCAGTTGTGGTTTAACTATATTCTAAAATTTAAAGATTTAGCTAAACTTTCATTGTCAAAACAAATCTTTCATACTTTAATGTATGATTATTTGATCAAGCTGGGTGTGTTTAATTTCAATCAGCAATGCTAACATGTCAGGAAAAATAAACTCAGTCCAACCGGCTTTCAAAAACTGACATTGATCCATAAGTTCCTTGTTGGGTTGACACAAAATTCATGAAGTCAATAACAGCTAGGGAAGACCTGCGTGCATAGTGATGGTATCAACAATTCCATAGTGTACAGTCTGTTCCCATTTCATTGCAACTACCTCTTCCTACATCTGAGTCACCTAAAAGCCTCAGATATCAGTAAAAAAACACAAATGCACATTATAGCCTATTTGGATAATCATAATTTTAACAAACTCATCAAGAAAACCAATTTACACATGTTCTTATCCTCTTTAGATTTAGAGAAAACAATTATGGTACAACCGTGATGTTTGTGTTTAGTTTTCACTTTGCTTTTTCTTTGGGTTTGCAAACTTTGAGGAAAGTTCTTTTTTCAGTTCCCCCTAGTTCAGCCAAATTAGCAATGCTAGTTCTAGTACAAGTCACAAAGTTTTGGTATTGATTTCAGAGACACCTCAAACAAGATTTTGAAAAGGGAAACCTATTAGGAAACTTAATCATTTGTAGTAAAATTATGTTAGCTACCACTTGGCAAAATTGCTTTAGAACTAAGGCTTTGAAGCCTGTCACAGGTCTTAAAAATAAAATTGCTTGAGTAGTTGAGGAGAACTGTATTAAAATGCAAATTTCCAGCTGTTAATATTTCTTCAAAACCCAATAATCCCTCAAGGCCACCAGTATGTCAAAAACTTAATGGAAAAATATCCCTTAGGCAGAATGGCCTTTCTAAGTTGACTTTTGATTAAACTTAAAATATTATACAGCAAAAAAACTTAAAATCAAAAAGAGGATATAAATGTAGTACTAGACTAAAATGTCATAGAGAATGCAGTTGGAGGGGCAAAATTAAGGTCACTAATTTTTAAGTAATTTTATACCCTTTTTGAGGATTAGGCAAGGAAATAATTTCTAATATAAGTTATACCCTACAGCATACACCTACAAATGGGCCTTGGAGAACTGAAACTAATACTTTTTTCAAAGTAATACAGATGTAAACATAAACTTGGGATACAGTTGGCGTGTTTAGCTCAGCAGTCAAAGTCTCCACTGCCAAACACTTCTGTTTCTATTCTGTTATATAAAATCTGGAACTTGAGCCTCAAAATTATCAAGTGAGAATATAACAGATCTTAATTTCTTTGGCTACTTAATTCCAGGACTCCATGTGTCTCTGTCAAACGTGGGAGTCAAATTTCCTTCAAAAAAGAATGACTGAATAAAACATCTAAACCTGTTCCCACAGAAGGGAGTGACAAAACATTCATTTAAGGAAGATTGAGAACTCAGTTTGCTTGAATTGTCATAGACCCTGACTGAGTACATCAAAATTTTGGAGAAAATAAATTTTCATTTAAACATCAAATCAGTTGCAGAACCAATAGCTCTTAGCATCTTGAATTACCTAATTAATACATATTGTCCTATAAAACAGATTTGTGGAAACAAAATCATGAAATGGCTGTCTACTGATTAGCATACTCTGTGACATCTGTGTTGCTGCAATATCCCCTTTTACAATGAAAACTTTGTAGCAGCTAAGTAAAAAAACATGACAGATCCACTCTGTTTGTAGTGTTAATGAGTAAAGACAATTTTTAGTTACAAGCAAAGGCAACTCCAGGTGCCTGAAGTATAATCCAATCCCAGTTCATCTCTAATGTACTGCACATTTGGTTTTGAATAGGAATTAGACAAGTGTTTTGGTCAGATAAGAAAATCTTATGTGATCATGAGAAAACACCAGTTGGATTTTCAGCTAGTGTGAAACAGAGTAGTGCTACTGATATATCTTGAAGATATGGCATCAGTTAAGGACATGTCATTGCATTTGATCTTCAGAAGGTGTGGTATGATGTTCTTAATCTGCAATATAATTCCAAAGAACATGTTTTCAGAACTAAAGCTATTTAAGAGTCCTTCAAAATATAATGATCTGAACAGCTTCATTTTAACTTTTGAGGCTTCACTCACAAATGCATTACTCTAGTGAACATGAATCATCTAAAAGCAATTAAATTACTTTGGGGAAAAAAACATGAGGCAGGAGCAATATCAGGCCTCTGTTTTTAAATAGGAGTGGTAAAATCCATAGTTTGTACAGACAGAGGAAAATAGCAAACAATCTTTTCTTCTGCAAAGTAATCTTAAAAATTCTTCAAAGGAAAATTTAAGCTAATGGTGATGTTTTACCTTAAATTTTAAAAACAAAGGGTTTGTTTAAGCTCTAAAATATCTAGATTCCATCAACATACTCCAGAACCACAGGACTCAAGCATGGATACACTCGTGAAATCTGGATTCCATGGAAATTTAGGAAAAGTTTTCTCTGACATTTTAGTTTCACCTGTTGCTTATTAAAAAAATTTGGCAGATTCCAGGTTCAAAAGGAGACGTTAACACCTAAGCAGGACATACGACAATTTACATACCCAGCTCCAGTCTCTACGTATATCTGCATATTCAAAACTAGAGCTCCCTCAAATACTTGATGGAGGTAAGGAAGAAGGGAATGAAGAAGTTATAACACGAAGTGGGAAAAAAAATGGTAGGACATAAGCATTTATCTTTAGGAAAGGGCTCCAGAGTATGTACATCATATCAGTAGGGACTGATTGGAAACTGACTGACTGGAGTAGCTCTTAGTAGTCCCGATACACAACCTCCCTGAATTGTTACAGAGCTACCCTGAATTGCGTATTCCTCTCAACCAGTTCTTGGCAACCAAGAGCACTAACTGCCTTAGATCTCATGTGAAGGTGTCTGACCATCTTCCCATATAACGTAAGCTCCTGACACAGAATTCTGGATTTAAAACTCAGTTTGAAGAGTACAATACATTTTCTTTCAGTAGCTAATAATTTAATCTAGTTACCTTGAAAGACACTTCAAAAAAAGGCCTCATCCTTTTGAAGCATCAAGGATTTAGTTTCTGGTGGGCACCTAGAGACAACAAAGTAGAATCAGACAAGGACAATTATAGTTTGCAGAGTGCCAAGTTCTTTTCTGTAAAAAGAAACTGAAGTCCAAAGAAACAAGAAATTATATTTCAATTTTCTGATATCCTTTTAAAAACCGTTTTTTCAGTCACAAAGAGGTCACTTACTGGGTGTTGAGGACACTACAATAAAGACAATGACCAGTCTTGATTATGACCAATGATCAAACTCAAATCTTAGCTATGACCAGTGATCAAAATGTACTTGCTGACATAGTGTGTCACAGCAGCGTTTCTCAGACCATCAAAATAGCTATACAAACAGTTTAGAGGATGAACACTAGCACTTCTGCTTTTTCAGTTTGGTAAGTCTATGCTCAAGATAGAAAATGAAAACAAAATAAAATTAGAATGGCAATAAACAGATCACTTACAGTATTTATTGTGAACAACTTTAAATGAAAAATATTTCAAGTGCATTTCAACCTAACTCCCTGAATTTGTCTTTCAAATTAATTTTACCAATTCATGCTGAAGACTTAGCTGTATTTCCAGCCAAAGTACATATCATCAAAACCATACAGTCATATTATTATCCCAGCTTTTCATGGTATTTAACACTGCTTTGTTGTAAACTCAATTTTGGGTATTTGTGAGTCAGACTTAGTAGCAATAAGTAGTTATGAGCATTGTGAAGCTAAAGATGGAACCAGACAGTGTTCTGTATTAAATTCAGGGAGCTTTATATCCCTTTCTCTCCCTAATTTCAGGGAATAAGGAAAGAATAACATGCTGTCATACTTTAACTCACTTAACACTTTTTTAGGTTGCCTTGTTAACAGTTTAAGATTGTTAACATAGGTTCATGAAGAGATGATCTGTGTCATAGGATTACAGATTTCTTTCACCATCACACTCATTTTGCCTTTGTGTATCTGGGAGGAAGTTCTGACAATCTTTTTAAAGTGAGAGGTCTTGCCCTTTCATTTAGTCTACTTTTTGGTATTTCTCTTTATTTTCCCCAGAGCCCATAGGGAGTTGAATTTCTGTTTCAAATAAATACAAACATCCTTATTCTTCTGTTCTCTAAATAAAGGTGGGGTTTTTTAAATCTAATTATTCCTAAGGGGGGGTTATACATTTAAAAAGATAATTGAGAAGTCATCCTTTTTTCTTGTTTATCTTTAATCTTTGAAAGATGGATTTTTGTCTGGTTTTTTAAATTGGTAAGGAAGTTGCTTGAGTGTTGCCTGATTGCTAATTAATTCCCCAAATGATAGTGTTGTTTGGGGTTCTTTTATACATATATGTATATTTAAATGGATTTTTACTTTGTTATCCAATTATAGAATTGGATGGCCTTATTATCTTTCAGGGTTTTTTAGATTTTTAATATTCACACAGCAATGGAATCAGGGAAGTATTGTGCAATGGTTTACATTTAGGCATATGGTATTTTTAACTACAAATTTCCGAAGAGCCTTATCTTAAATAGTTGAGGAACAATTAAAGTTTCCACCAGAGAAAGAACATGAATAAGTTAAAAGTAATGAGTTTCTGTAAAACATACCCTAACAATCAGTGTTGTCTAAAATTTAAATCCTTGGCATTCTTGTAAAAATTGCTTGAACTAAGAATTTTATTATGTTGTAAAATGAGGTTTTATCATCAAAGAAACACAAAAGAAAAAAAAAAAGCCTGGCAACTGAGTTGGATTTAGTATCCCATAATAGTGCTTATTCTGCATGTCCTCCTTGAATTACTCAAAGTAATGTATTTTTTTCTTGTTTATTCTGTTGAGTCACTTTCATTTTGTTGGTATGTTTATCTATGAGATCAACTGGTATCTTGAATGATTTTCTTTGGTATGAGCTTATGATTTGTTGTCTTTTCACCAAAGTGATCAGTACGTTTGTAACCTGTCATCAACTATGGTGGTTTGACTTAGGCCAGATGCCAGATATCTCTCTCATTCCCCCTTCTCACACAGGCCCTCTGCTGGGGGAGAAAAAAAGATGAAATAAGCTTGCAGGTTGAGATAAAAACAGTGATATCACTTACTGTCTCGGGAAAAACAGACTTGACTTTGGTAAGACTAATTCAATTTGCTAAGAATTGAAACAGACTTGGATGTTGGGAAATAAAATCAAAAGTAAAAATTCGCCTTACTTCCACCCTTCCATCCCTCTTTATTCTCAGGCTCAACTTCACTCCGTCATTCCTCACTTCTCTACTCCTTCTGCTCCAAGCAGCACAAGGTGCTGAGGAAGAATTGGGATGTGGAGGGTGTTGTGTTATATTACTGTCTCATAACAGTTCCTCTCTGTGGCTCCTTCTTTTTCCAGTGCTGCAGTGTGGATCCTCTCCATGGGCTGCAGTCCTTCAGGGTACACATACTCCAGCATAGGCTCCCCTTGGATCACACTTCTTTTGGAAAATATCCACATCTTCAGTGTGGATTCCTCCATGCAATGTAGATACCTGCTTCAGCATGGTCCTCTCATGGGCTGCAGGAAAATACCTGCTCAACCATGGCCTCTTCCACAGGTTACAGAGGACTCTCTGCTCTGGCCCTGGAGCATGTCCTCCCCCTCTGTCTTTGACCCTGGTGCTCATACTGCTGCTTCTCACTGGTTTTCCTCATTCTTATTTGTCTGGCATTTTTTCCCTCCCTTGAAGTACTTTTTCACAAAGACTCCACTAGCTTTGCTGATAGGCTTGACTATGTCTAGAGGTAGATGCATTGAAGAGCTGGCTGGAACTGTTTGTGTCCAGCATGGGTCAATCCCTGGCCTGATCCCAGAGAGGCCATCCCTGCAATCACACTACCTACCATCAGATATTTCTGATAAGTATTTTGTGCAAAGTAAAAATCATAATAAACGAAGTTCATATGCATTTTCCTAAACCAGAGTTATTTACAAAATCAGCAAAAGATTTTTAACACGTTTAAAATCTGTAGAAATATATGCATACTTAGTAAAAACATTCTTAAGTAGCAAAATAATATCTTCCTTAGCATTTTCTTTTCTTCATAAATGACAGAGAGCATAAGTCTTTTAGCATTCCTTTGTTTAGGCTGCAGATCTCAAAGATCTTGGCAGTCAAAGAATGACCAATCACACTTATATGCCATGATATCCATATAATTTAAATGTCACATGTAAAACTGAGTGTCTCCTCAGGGCCTTAAGTACACAAGCAAGAGTTAAATAACACAAATTCCCACAAAAATATTTTTTATTGTTTTCACTGATAGGTATTTTTGCATCTTTATCAAGATTTACTTCCTATAATGTT
The DNA here is from genome assembly GCA_026283785.1 of Coracopsis vasa. Taxonomy (NCBI): domain Eukaryota; kingdom Metazoa; phylum Chordata; class Aves; order Psittaciformes; family Psittacidae; genus Coracopsis; species Coracopsis vasa. The sequence continues at coordinate 8,395 of JANHGB010055789.1, forward strand.
TTTTGCAAAAACATGCAACAGGAAGTAACATTTCTTGCTGTTAATGAAAATTGAAGCAATGTCACTTCAATGAGGTGACAAAAGGTCAAATCAACCATAAATAGAAGTGTCAGAAGAAATTTGATTCATTTTTAACTTGTTGGTAAATTAAGACCACTTCATTCAATTTGCAGCAAAAACAATTGTCTGTAAAACTGCCATGTCATAGGCAGACACTGTACAGTCATTTTACATAAGTATGTGAGCTGTGTGGCACTAAAGGGGCAAAGATATGTGCTGTTGAATATAAGGAGGAATCCATGTAACAAGAAATTGTAAGTAAAGAACAAAAGCTTAAGCAGGATATAATGCCAAGTACACAACAGGGATACTCACAGCTAACGTATAAAACAGTTGTTAAAGATTAGAAGTTGTATAGATGCAGTGATGCTAACAAATAGTATGTGAGGGTTTTAAGGGATGAATTTGGTAATGTTTTGTTTTAAAGCCCAGACTGTTCTGTTTTCTCAGTATCCTAAGCACTTTCAAGTACAATATCCAGTTCCCTAAATTATACCCATGCCTTGTAGGTATCCTCACTGGTAATAAACTTCATTGGAATACTCCATCAGCATTTTTTAACATGAAAGTGTTAAAATTTTGCCATCCAAAAATGCCAAAGAATCACCTAGCCATCACTGTACAACCTCATAGCAAGTCTGCTGAAGTGTGCGGAAAAAGGAAAACCAACATTACTTCAAAAATGTCTCCTTAACCCCCTTGCTGAGAGCATCCTTCAAGCAAAGGAATTTACAAAGTCAGCAAAGCCAGCAAAAGGAACTTAAACAACGGATGAGTTTTTGCTCTCTTTACCCTAACATGGTACTATCACCTGCTCTACCAAATCCTGATCCCTTTTGTAGAAGAGAATCTAGAGATACCCAGTGGTCTCAGTGTTCCTTCTGTACTGAGAGAAGCAATGTATCCTGGAGAGAAGATAATTCAGATATACAGATTTGCACATAAAACCACAAAGTATGAAAAATCTGGGGCATAAGGCAGGCAATAAGAAACATCTTCTAGGAAGATTCATGACAACAGCATGGTTATCGGAATTAGTCCATTCAGATCTCTCTGCTACTAAATGAAGGGCTCATTTTCAGAGAGCTTCCTGACAAGGGTATTCAAAACCTGGTTGTGACAGAAAATTCCTTGGTCCCACCAATCCATCTTTGATTTCCATGATCACATTGGTAGCTTCTGGTTATGTTTGCCTGCATCCCATATTCAAAGTCTGAGGCAGGGGGGCAGGGTGCAACCTGTGGTGATCGAAAAGTCTCTGGATTTGGACTCAGTAGAAAACACTCCATAGAAAATGCATGCAGTGCATTCCCAGTGTCTTCTTGGTATAGTCAGCTCTCTCCATGATAAAAACAACCAATCAAACAAACAACAGAATGAGCATCTAACTAATGCAATGAGGTTTGGTGTATGGGCAGGACATACATACTAATACATCTTGGAATTTATCTGTAGAACATGTATCAGCTGTACAGCACTTCATAGAGCAATCGCGATAGGGAGAGGTTGCGTCACTTTCCTAGTATTACAAAATTAGATGCAGAAGTGCATTTCTTAATCTTACACGTTATATAGCATTTGGGAAGAAATAAACTGTCAGTGTAAGAATATGTTCCTACAGTGTGTAACGTTCTGTAGAGAAACTTATGTAAGAAAATTTTGTGACCTAAATTTTCCTTTTAAACTACCTTACATTTTCATGTGCTGATCATTCAGGAGACTGAAAGTTTCTTCTGAAAGCAGTTTTTAATAAAAAAAAATAAAAAGTGTGAAAAAAAGGAAAAGAAAGCTAATGAATATGATGTTTCGTATGCTATGATGTTTAGTCAGCCATTTAAGTCTTGTGCTGCCACATCTCCAGTTAGCTGAGCACAGCGGTAGTTATGAGGAATAATGAGTTTGCCAGACATTTTGAAATTCTCTCCTGCTGTGTGCTGTCAATTGAAAAAGAGAGAGACAGCGATGGCCAACAATTTAAACACAATGGATTGACCATAACTGGCACCTAAAGAACAGTAAAGCAAAGACCAAGTGGCAGGATCTGGCCAACTAGCTTGTATGTTCCCTGAATATGACAAGCATTGTTGCATTGTAAGTTTTGTTTGAAAAGCAAAATGCAGCTATAAATTCAGTACCCAGCAAACATTTAATTAGGAATAACCATTTTCTACTGAAAAATCAAGATAATGTATGACAGAATGATGAATATTAAAGATGGTTACACATTATTTTTTCATTCTATTTTGCTGCCTAATTTAGAGAGGTGTTTCTTGATAATTTTGAGTAATAAGTAAAAGACATATTCCAATGTAGTTCTTCAGGTTTAGTGACACTCCAGAGATACCAGAGATTTATCTCCTTCTGCAGTTATCCCCTCAGAAAGATTGAAATCTGGATTTTTTAAAAGGCAAAGTAGATCTTCATAGCTGCCACTATGCTGCACAGTTAGGGTATTCATTATAAAGAGAGGTTGGACATCATGTTTTCCACTCCAAAAGAATAAGCTCCTGCCATTTGAAGTTAATTAGATCAGACCTATATAAAGAAAATCATCCTGCTATAACTTTATTTTCAAAGTAATATTTTAGTGTTGCAAAAAAAGAAATAAAAAGCTTTCAACAAGGTTAAATATAATGGTTAAGCATTATGGAATTCACTTGAGTTCAATTCTACACTAACAGGAACAAGTGAGCCCAGAGAGGGTTATGAAGCTGTTTCTTATTCAGGGTATCTGCTAGACGACTCACCAATGGGGAGGATTTATCTCCTCTACTAAAAAACCCAAACCCTCATTTCTGAGGCTAAGCTAGTCACCCCAAGGTCTTGTTACAGCCAGTGGAGATAAAAAAGACACCTCTAGACAATCATTTATGTCCCTAAAATGGACACAGATGGACCAGATTAATTATGAGCACCTATTTCCATTTGCTATAAAGGGAGTCTCACATGTTTAATTCTGACTTCAACATCCAGCTTTTAGACATCTAAACTTTGTGCAAATATTTTTTTTCATCAATGTAGCTCATTTGAGCATTTTCTATAAATACACTATTTCACTTCCCTTGAGATAAAGACAAGGAATTTTTCCCTAAAATCCAACCCTGCATGATTTCAACAGTCCCCATTTTCAAACAGCAGAACCAACTGGGTATGCCAAGCTCAGAGTTTCATCTGCTTTGTCTTCATCAGGTTTCCTGTTTGTAAAAGAGCCACGTAAACAAGCCTCTGGACTACATGGATAATGTGCAAAGCTTAGCCAGATTTGTTTAAGGAAAGTAGTGCAGGATCACACAGTTCAAATGTCCATGTCCAGCAGAAGCACAGAAACACAGAGTCAGTGTAATGGCTAAAACTTTCCTTTGAGCATCCATTGGATGTAACTGTATACCCACTTTGGTAATATGATGGAAAACATGGTTTTGTCACATCACTTGACAGACATACAACTTAGTAGCACAATACTAAGGGGTGATTCTACTCCTCTTCTCCACTCTCATGAGACTCCAGTTGGAGTTCTAATGTCCTCAACATAAGCACCTTGAGCTATTGGAGCAAGTCCAGAGGAGGCCACGAGGATGATCAGGGAGCTGGAGCACCTCTCGTGTGAAGACAGGAAAGTTGGGGCTGTTCAGCCTGGAGAAGAGAAGGCTGCGTGGAGACCTCACAGCAGCCTTCCAGTATCTGAAGGG
>JANHGB010055790.1:0-38185 GCA_026283785.1 Coracopsis vasa
TACCAGGCCAGCTGACAGTGACTGTCTTCTTAAATAGCTTTTTGGTTTGGTTTTGTTTTTTTTTTTTTTTAACATCTTTTCTCAGCAAGACCAATGCAAACAATTGTGCTGGAGAAACTGTGCTTAGGGAAAGCATTTTACTATAAGCATCATCCATCATTAGAAATCTCTGTTAATATGATGACACAAGCAATCTGAGCTAAACATAGTCTGTTACATTTATCATCATTCATTTTATCACATGTATAAAACAGATAAGAACATACTTATCTCTAAAGCCAATAAGAAAATCTGCCTTATTAATAGTGCCTTGAGGTTTATAATATGTGTTATATTACTCTTACCTTTTTTACAAGTAAATTATATTACTTGCAAAGTAATTAAAATGATCAGTGCTTCTAGTCATTAATCACTCATATTTAAGAGCTTTCTTGCAGCCATTGATTCTTTTGGTTGTTATACACTGGAATACTTTTCAGATAAAGTGTATTTAAAAGCTTTCAGCAAAGAATAAAGGAGCTGCAAAATACTTTTTGGCGTTTCTTTGTCAGAGAACTGACATCAAGACCACGCAGTATTTTGGTGTCTGGTAGTAGGAACAGATCAAAATTCACTCCTAATAAGGCAAAATTATATTGCATTCAGATTTTCAGCATGTGCTCAACACATACACAAAAGAGACTTGCAGAGATTTTGGAGCTACCTTTCATAGGAATACAATTCTCTTTAAAGTTACTCTGAGATAAGAGAACTAGCTCAGCACGCCAAGCCAAATATACTGAAACAAGTCTGGAGAGACACAGGAACACATATTCTGAGCACCTGACCTGAGCAGTCAGATACTATTGCTCACCACAAGCCAAAGGGAGAGGGAAGCCATGGCCACAGTGGTCCATAGGCTCAGACACAGAACTTGGGGCACAGAATCTGGCAGGGGAAAAGCAGGAGGCACAGAGACTAGGATTAAGAAGTGGCTGCTAGTTAAGGGTGAGGTAGACAACAACACACATGAGCTGCTGAAACAGCAAGCCTAAAAAAATCATGCCACGTATTTTCAGTCAGATTCCTGTCAAAGCATCTTTGCTTTCACAAAGCCATTCATTCCTTTCAATAGCTCACTGCTGGTAATACCAACAAGCCTGATGCTCAGAGCTGTATCATTCAACATATGATCAGGATGAATTTCATCATTATAGCCATGGAATAATTCAAATACACTACTTAACAATCAAACTAAGAATTAGTAGGACTATAATGCCTTGATTAGCTTTCATAAGACTTCAAAAACACAAACCCACATAAAAGTCCCTACCTAGGTAGTCTGTAGTTATCTAACAGCCTCTGCATTAAGAGGGAAACAGCACTTCCCTCTGCACACTCACCTGGTTGAATCTGTCTTTAAGCTAAAACTTGTTAAGTAAATATCAAAAGCAAAGCAAAATACTGACCTGCATAGTCACTTGCCAGTCAGACTGCATCAGAAGACTCAAAAGCTTCTGGGCAGCAGGGAAAGATAGAAGTCATTAACAGATTAGCAGTGAAAGGTAATTTTATTTTGATCAAAGACAGATAAGGATGATTACCAAATTTCTGTTGAGGTTTTCCCACCCCTAGTCAATTTGCCGATCCCAAACATCAGCCCTATTCATTATGGTAATGGTTGTAATGCTTTGCAACTGTGAACATGACAGAAGATTTTCATGACTTTTATTCTACAAATACTAATGTCAAAGAGGACACAAAAGACAATGAACAATTTCTTGCTTCATTTATCACAATTTTCTTGTTAGCTACAGGGATCAGTTTAATTACAGCTGCAAGCACTGGGTCAGTTGATTTCTTGCCTCTGATAAGTCTGTAATGGTTAGCGTCTTCCTAGATGCAGCACTATCATTGGCAAAAGTGCATGGCACTGAACTTGTCATCATCCTCCAACACCTACCCAAAGAAACCCAAGAAAGAGATTTATCAATGGTTTTGTTTGTTTTAAAAATAATGTCTGTAACCCAGAAGACTGACCTAATAGACTTTCTGGGGGAGTAGCTCATTAAGCTATTAATTAACAAATACACATCTCTCAGTCTCTGTGATTGTTGCAGTACTAGGAAATATGTATGAGCAAAAGAGATAATTAGAGGTATTTTCTAGATTATCTTTTTAAGGCAGTCTAAACATTATTGCTTGTGGAAGGGAATGTGATACAGAACATGTCAAAACAAGAACTGCAACACCACTTAACCACTGTTTTTTTTCTGCTTTCAGTTATTTAGAGTTGAGTTAGAACTTTTATTTTCCATAAGCAAGTAACAGTAAAACTCTGAACCAATAATATATTAATTTCTCCTGTACTGGAAATAATCTTCGCTCGTGTCATGACTCATTGCTAGTGCCATGCTTTAAACAGACTGGAATAGACAATAAGCAGTTTGCTACGTTGGTGAATGCAAATGGAGCACACACAAGGACATGGTACTGTGACTGTTTAAGGACTGTGGTAGCACAGGTCTGCTGCCAGAAGCTCTGTTTTGATCAGGTGTGGATGTAACTGTTGTAATCTTGTCATACCCATCAATCACAGGTAAAATGTGCAGCTATATATGGCAAGAGAAGCAATACTGATATTCATCACTGCATTACTTATCACACCTACTTTAAAAATATAAAAGCTATGACCATGATTATGAAGTTATGATTAGGAATTATATTATCCTTTATTATCACTTTAGATGGCCGTTACTAGGAATGTAACTGATTTAGTTAAGTTTAAATCGACACTATGGTGCAAATATATAAAGTAAAATTATGTCCAGTTTAGCACAGTTCAGGGAGAAGAAAATAGGATTGGCATGCCTGTATTTCTGGTCATAAAAAAGAGGTTTCTGAGCCAGTTTTAAACAAGATAATGTACCTGGGGGAAATAAACTTAGTGTGCATGCATTTCATACCTCTTATAATGATAGTATACACAAACATAGGAGACTATTATCTCTCTTAGGTGTCCAGGGCGTCTCCTGGCTTTCTTTAAGATACCTTGGTGGGTTGACCCTGGCTGGACACTAGGAGCCCACCAAAGCCACTCTATCACTCCTCTCCTCTGGTTGGACAGGGGACAGAAAATATAACAAAAGATTAACAGGTTGAGATAAGGACAGGGAGATCCCTCACCAATTATCATCACAGGCAAAACAAACTCTACTGAGGGAAATTAGTTTAATTTATTACCAATTAAATAAGAGTAGAGTAATAAGACAAACAAAAACAAATCTCAAAACACCTTCCCCTATCCCTCCCTTCTTCCTGGGCTTAACTTTGCTTCTGAATTCTCTACCTTCTCCCCATCAGTGACACAGGGGGATGGAGAATGAGTGTTGCGGTCAGTCAATTACATGTTGTTTCTGCTGCTCCATCCTCCTCAGGTGAAGGACTGCTCACACTCTTCTGTTCCAGTGTGAGATCCCTCCCACGGGAGACAGTCTGCCTCACCCATAGTCATCACCACAGGGTGCAGGGGAATCTCTGCTCTGGTGCCTGCAGAACCTCCTCCACTGACCTTGGTGTCTGCAGAGACTAAGAGCCACAAGTGGAGAGCAAATCATTACTGAGCAGGAAAACTCACGAAATCTGGTTTCCTCTATATGGAGAAAGAAGCAGCCCATGCTTATGTGATTTCTGAGCTATCCCCACTGTACTGGCAGATCGGTAAGCCAAAAGCAGGTAAAAGTCTAGAGCTCAGAAGCTACAGACTTTCTATCAGAGAGAGCACTTCTCATCAGTTTCCTTCAAAACTAGGAGCAATTTCATATCTTTTAGATCTCCAACTTTCTGTTATGTCCAGATGAAAATGTTCAGTGGGCTGAAAAGTTACACTACCTTTTAGGAAGGGAGAGGAGAGAATTACTATTAAAAACATTGTGGAAATGCACAGCTCAGAGTTTGGGCTTCTGGGTTATGAACAGGGACTACCTCCCACTTGGCAAAGAAGGTGAAGGTGGTGTAGGTCATTTGGTGTTGGAGAATGCAGCTGAACCACAGCGATGACAAACAGAGCAGCCCACAGTAGGGAAAGAGACAACAAGTAACAGAAAAAGCTCAAAATAGTTTCCAGGATTCTGCCCAAAACTGGAGTATTTCATGTTTGAGAGCTGACATGACCACAGTGAGGCTTAAGGAAAGTATAAAGACAAGTGGTTCTGATTTGAGAAATAGTCAGCAAGAATCTCAAGCTAGCATTAAATATGCCTGAGAACTGATCTAGGGGGTGGAAAAGGACTCTGGAAAAGAGTTACTGCTAAGATTCACCTCAACTCTAGCAAGTTATTTATCTGCAGTGTAAAAAAGAATGAGATTCCTGAATAGTATCTGAAGCTCTGGACTCCCTTAGTTTCTTGTTCTCATGTGATATTTAAGAGTAAGGCTTGAATGGTTGGTTTTTGGAAGAGTATTGAAAGAGGTTGGAAATGAAAAGAAATAAAGACTAGAGGCTGAATTGTACTTAGCTCAGAGGGAAACCAAGGACAAGGCTTCTTGTTTATGCATCCTGTTGAATGAAGCATTTAAGATAGGGAAAGCTGGATAAAAGACTGAAGATACTGTTGTAAAAAGTATTCATTTCCCATTTTCTCTATTATTGTGTCTCATGTCCTTAGGAGATTGAGACACCCAGTTTGTTTTATATAGGCTAGCAAGACTAATTACTTTAAGTCATTATTAACCTGAACCAAATACAATACACTGTCCAAAAGATGAAATTGTGGACATTAATCCTTGAGAAAAATGGCAGTCAATGATCCATGTTTTACGTTATTCAGAGATGGTGCACTTCCCAGTAGTATAGTCACAGTATGTAGATGGTTTAAAATACTCTTACATTGTAAAATTTTGAATGCCTTTCCAAACTTACTTTTCCTTAGGAGAGACCGGAAGTGGAAGCTCTAGTACTTACGATTGGATTGTGGAGCAGTGATATAAAAACTCTCACTTGCCAATGGTGTTCTGGTGCAAAATGGGTCCAGTCAGCACAGCATTAGCTCCCCTTTGTTTAGCTTGCTTTATGTGTCAGTTTCCTTCCCGGTCAATCCATCTGTCCATCCATCCATCCATCCATCCATCCATCCATTCATCCATCCAACAAACATACATAAATACATTTTCTGAATACTCCTCAGGCCAGATGTTTACAGGATGCAAACATCTCTGTGTGTACACGGCAGTTCAAATCATATCACTGCAGTCTCCCACTGTGTAATCTGAGAGTGTTTTATACAATTATATTGAGTGTTTTCAGCTTGAGAGGGTAACTTTACCAGGCCCAAGGGCAAACCTGGCAGCTCCTATCCTCATGCACACCCTATGTTGTTTGGTCTGGGAATAGACAAAGAGTACTCAGTGCAAGCATGTAGCTAGGGCCTGTGGCTAGCAAAAAAAGAAAAAAAAGAAACCAAAAAACCCCAAACCAAATCAAACCAAACCAAAACACCCCCCACAAAATCCAAAACAATGAAAAGGCAATTCACACCAAATGAGACTAGGAAACAAAACTTGAAGACTTTATTTCTGAAAATTATTTCATTATGTAAATTGTAAGGTATATTACAGTCTTTAAGTCTAATGTAGTTGTGAAATACAGACAATAAAACTAGGCTTGAATTTCAGAAGATTTTCATTTTTAATGGAAAAAATGTGTGATGATGTAACTATAAATGACAAGTTACTATAAATGCTAGGCTTGACTAGCTGATTACAGAATAACATTGCTCCAAGTGTTCATTTTGCACATGTACATAATCACAATAAATGCCACTCTGATGCCCAATTTCAAGAGACTAAGTTGCACAAATAAAAGAACAGGTTTTCGTATCAGGTGGGATATGCAAAACTTAAAGCTCTACCAGAATATTGTACTGAAAAGGAATTTCACTCTATGACTTCACATGCAGAGAGAAAGGCACTAGGCATGATCTCAGCTGGAGTGCAAGTTATTCACCTGTTCATTGATTGGTATGAAATGGGAAGAAATGAATCAGTAAATTCATGTAGTATAAAAACATAAAGTATATTGAAGCTCTCTATGAAAATTATTGAATAAAATAAGGAATGTCAGTTGTGTATTCTGAAACACACCAGAAGATATTGCTCCATTTCAAAGGTAAAAGAGGAAAAAATATACCTGTTAGAGCTTCATGTGTCACTTGAAAAGACCACTACATCTATGTGTGACAAAGAAACAAAGCTCTCCCCAGATGTTTACATTGACATCCTGTACTGCAGATATAATAGAGATATGAGGCATCTTTATAATTTTGACAGGTTACAAATCAACAGTGTTCTGAGCAACAAATTAAAACTATGTCACAAATTCCTGTTTTCTGTCACTCACAGAGAAAGCCTAAAGCAGTATGTCTTTTGAGGACTTCATTGGCTGTTTCTGACATACCCTAACGAGAAGCAGTTGCAGGTCCCATGCCTTCTTTCACAGCATTTTGTACAGTGGTTTTCAAAGACAGACATTTCAGGGCTCCTCATTTGTCATCTCTCAGCACCTTCTTGTTCACAGTTGCTGTCATTTCTTGCACAGCTGGGGAAGAAGTTACTGAGACAGGAGAAAAAGCCTGCAATGTCCCTGAGAGGAGACTCTGGGAAACCAAAAGCAACCCAACCCAAACTCATGAGAACCCCAGCATGATGAGGACCTAAGGCAGATTTCATGCATGCAGGTTTTTCTCTGCGCTAACTGCACCAGTTATCTATTATAGTGTGCAAATTACTGCATATGCTGTGCTTTTGAATACGTCAGAAATTGCAGCTTCCATGTGCTCCCAGATAGTAGACATGCAACAAAAGCATACTGAAAGTGCCAGGAGTTGGTGTGGCCAGTGTTCACTCTGAGGCCTGGGATATCTCACTGCATGGTGTTATACCTGCAAAAGGGAAGCAGCTGCCCATGCCCAGGAACCACGTCAGAAAGATCCTGATCTTGAAAAGCCTAATTTTTCCTCAGGAAAGAAGAAATTCTACACATAACTGCAACTCAAAGAAATTTCAGTGGGGCTCATGTTAGGAGATATTTCACCGAGGGGCAAGGATTTTTTTCACTCTAAAAGTTAAAGGCAGACAGAAAACATGCAGAAGCTGGTTTGAACACAAAAACCTCTACATTCTCCACTGAAGCATTCTAGAAGTCAGACAAAACAAGCTATCAAAATAGGTCCCATGACCCATAAACACCACACATTTCAGTGACTGGAAGTAGAGATGTGACTGCAAGAGCAGACAGATGGGCCTTCACTGCTCTGCTGTAAAAGAGATCGCATAGAAATCTCTGGCATTTCAGTTGATATAATACCACCTCACTGACATCAACTTGGATTAAAATTTGATCACTTTACTGCTGATGGAAATATTACAACTAAGTGGTTTCACTGTCACCAATAAATGTGAAGACTTGCTATTTGGCAATAACAGTGTTTTGAACCAAAGATGTTCAGTTCTGCTGACCAGCAGCATTCAGGATTTCTAACTAAAAGGCCATAAAACATAGGACTTGGAAAAAACTGCAAAGACATTAAGCTTAATTCACATTTGCCCTTTGATTTCAGTACAGACCATGAGATATTGGGCAGTTTGAGGACAAAGAATATTCTAAACCTTGATATGACCTCCTTAGAAGGGAGAACATTTGCCAGCAATTTGTCTTTCAGATTTATGCTTGATCATATCAGTAGGTTAAACATTAGTCATTTCATTCCAAGTAGGTGAGTAGTATCACGTGTTAATGCAGTATGCGGGTGTGAAGTGAGTGCAGTGGGACAGGTTAATGGCATTGCTGGCCTAAGAGAGATCGGAAACTGTCTCTGATACAAACAACAGGATTTCCGAGACGTAATTTATTCACTCAAATTTTAAACATTAATGGTATTTTATTAGAAAGAAGCAGCTGAAATGAAACATATGTTTCAGACAATGGAAATATATACATAGATACAAGTATTCTTAAATGTTAACATGGTTCCTGAGTCATTACAGCATTTCTTTTCCATTAGTCATCAAGAAGAAAATATTAAAAATACCACTGATGGGTATTTATATGGGTGGATTTACCCATCTGTCTAGCTAATCATAAGGAAACAGAGTTTCTCTGAGTCTCTGTAAGTGCGTGAATATTCAAATACATATATGTTTTTATGCATGTTTGTCAAGTATTTATGATTGTCAAAGACTCTTCAGTTAGAAGAAGAGATGTTCAAACAAGTAACAATGGCTTGAAATCTTTGTTGTAACCAAGTGGGTTACAGTGAGGTGGGTAGAGGTTCATATATGCAGTGGTTTCTATAGTTACAGTATCTCTTTCTGTCCCTTTAATGAGGAACAAATCATTTTGTTCTCTGTCCAAGACATCCGTATCTTGCTTGTTTGCCTCTTCGCCCACAACAAACAGTATTTCTTCCCCAAGGGAAGGCAGTAATCTACCAATGTTCATGTTCCAGAGCAAAAGACTTTTGACTAGCTAATCCCAAGCCCCTAGGGAAAAGAAAGGATTTTTACAGAAATGGTGAGTTTAATACTGGGCAGGAATGTGGCATGCCATGGCAGTGGATAACACTTCCCACCTCTCCACAGCTATAAGAAAACCTAAAAGCCTGCCAAGAAGGTACATACTTTACATTACCACCTGTCATTGAATTAAATATCAGATATGTTATTAAAAAAGGACTCAAATTTGCAAGTATTTAAGGAACAGCTTGCTGCAAGACCACAAAACTTAGTAGTTCCTAAGACTAAAGAAAGACACCCATAGGCTCTATAATGCACACATGGTAGCTTTTCTCCCCACTCTGAAATTATGTCTTACAGCAGTAGCAGATGAATTATGACCCAAATCCAGGAAGGGACTGAAGGCCTCACATCCAACAGTTAGGATGCTGTGCTTCTCAAAATATCTGCCAGCTGCCTTCAGTACTTCCCTTCACAGATCTATCTGGTTCTTTTCTTTAGGTAAAAAAGACAAGATTCAGGGGCAAAAACATAGGTGCCAAATGCCCTCTTTGGGCACAGCTGAATTTCTGAAACCAAGACTTCACCCGTCAAAATCTTACCTCCTGGGCTGGTAGGCACAAATACCTCAGCACCCTGAGCAAGTGTTCTGCTACTGAAGGACCAACAACGGAAATTTAGGGCTATCAAAGTTTCACAGTACATTTTACCTCTCTAATGAGTAGGACACTCCCCAAAGAGGTGAAGGAGTCTGTTATCAAATGTCCTAACTCATGGGTAAGAGTCACCTGAAGAATCAAAGAATGGTTTGGTTTGGAAGGGACCTTAAAGATCATCTAGTTCCAGCCCTCTGCCACAACCAGGAGCACCTTCCACCATAATGATCACTTTATTAGAATAATACAGTCAGCTACTAACTATTTAATATCACTAAGTAAATGCAGTGTCTTATTTGTTCACTTTCTATCCTGCTGCACTACAATTGATAAACGTCAGTGGCATTAGTCACATTTGACAGCGTATTTTACTGAGCATAAGCACAAGCTAAAATGTAACCAACAAAGGCAAATGCAATTTAATGCCCCTAAACATCATCTACCTCTATTACTACTGTAAGCTACAATTTTTAATCTTTTCAGATGAACTTATAGCCAAGCTTAATGTTGAAGGAAATGAGCTATACTAAGCTTCATCATAGATTTTCCTCAATTTAACTGACAAACTGAAATTACCCATGCTTGGTCTTTGCCTCAGGGAAATGAGTTTTAAATTCACCAGGGATTAAGTCTGTGTGTGAATCTACACACAGTCTGCATCTCAGAGTGCTCTTCCTCTTTTGAACCCATTGCCAATTATCAGATAGATCTGAGAGTTGAATGTACTGTCATAAATACCATAAAGATGTTAAGATATACATTGGTTTTAACACCTTAAATATATTCTTAATACCTTTATACTCTTAATTATACCTCAGTATTTTTAATTAAGATTTTCATGAAGATACTGATTTCTTTAAAATATAGGTGGCCAGAAAGAGAAGATGCATAAGTGCCAAGGTAAAGATTGTGTTGTGATTTCAATTTGTCTGCACAAGAGAATCCAGGTACAAGACATAAAAACTGTATTTCACTGGTTTCAACAACAAGCAACACTTTACTGAAATTCTAAAAAGCAAACAAAAATAAAATAGTTATTTTACATTTGAGATGGGGAAAGTATGGTTATTGGTTTAGCAAAGGTTTCTGACTTCTTTCAACAACTCCTTTCTATTTGGAGGAATACATTTAAATTTAGCATGCTAGTTCTCGGACATAAGAAATGCCATCATAAAACCTGACAAAAATATGACTGAACTGTCATTGCAGAAAGTCACTGCAGTCTATGGGGGCTTTTGCACCCTTTGGGAACAGCATCACAAAACAGAGCTTCAGGACAGTACACAGACAAAAAGTTTCTCTCTGGTTTTACCTTCAATTTTCTCATTCTTTGTTAAAAAAACCCCAACCAAACAACAACGACAAAAAAAAAAAAAACAACAACCCTTCTCAGTATCATGCAGATCTAAAATATATATATGCTAATATTGTTGAGGGTAAACTTAAGGTCAGTCAGTTGAGTTTGGAGGCCTGCTGAGTGGTCCACTTTGGACTGACAATTGAGATGCATACCGTAAGGTGCATTATAAATGCTGATAGGAGGTGAGTTGGGGAGACATGACCGCTACACCTTTTTGGGGGGAGGGGGTTCCTTTTTTTTTTATTTGCAAATAGTCTACTTACACAACATTAAAAGGGAAGAAGGTAGCTGATGAGAAAGAAATCCTATGCAAACAGGTGACAACTAAGGAGACACTTTGCTCTTTATAGAAATATTCTCTTAAAAGAGCATTTTCCCTTGTTAGCTGAAGATTCTTCTTTTTTAGCAAATCAAGAAAATAGGAATGAAGAGTTTTTCAGACCAGCATGTGATATATGCATATTAGCCAAAGAGTGATAGACAGTTGCACAAGCACAAAAAGAAATTTTAAGAAAATTATAGCCCCATTAATTCCTGAAAAGGTTATTGTCTTTGAATATGCTCTCCCTTGTTCAAAGGCCCTCACTGATAGCTGCAATTACTTAAAACAATGGTAATTATTTTCCACACAAATTGACACAGATAGTGAATATGTTGATAAAGTAAGTGGCAACATTCTATCCTAGGGTTAAGTTTTCTGTACCTGGTGAATTAGAAATACATTTGGTCCTACAACAATATCTAAATTGTACCTGCTATTATCCCTGTTTCTCTGAATTTTAATTATGTAAGAATATGAAGTTTAAACTGATAACAGAGTTATCTTCGCTACACCCTGCTGATACAAATTCCCCACTCTGGGAAGATGACATTTTGCTGAATGCTATTAACAAGGCAGCTTAGAAGCTCTCCCCTGAGCAGTAAAATACTTTCTAAGACCAGCAGTTGTTTATTTGCATATGAAAGACAAAAAGAAAAAATTAAAATAATCTCCAGAAGATCAATTATTTCATCATTGCTGTTCTACATGTAATTTGTCACATCATGTTAGCTTTTCCATGTTAAAATATTATGCTCAGCGTAGCCATTTCTTTCCAACACACCCTTCTGCAAGGCGAAAGAACAAATTGTATATTTTAAACACTTCTGCTCTATTTAAAATAGAAAGTGGGTCACTGGGTTTGCAGATAATTTCATTTAATTCTCAGTTGTCCTGTACTTCTTGTTATCAGGCTGAACATTAGATGCTACTAAATCAAACGGTATTATTTAATCACAGGTGCTAATAAACAGACAACTGCATTGCATGGCAGGCTGCTGGGAACAGCAAAAACTGCTCACACCTGGCCCCACTAACAAGCTAGCAGATTAATATAAATCACAGGCACATGCAGGCCCTTTTATTTAACTGTTAGTACAGCTAATCACCACAGCTAAGGTTATCCATTTCAAACACCAGCATTCCCACTCCTCTGACAGCAGGTCCAGGGTCATAGCTGCTGAGGGACAGGCTGACCTCTTCCTTTGTGCCTCTTCTATCCACAGGGACAGTGAGTTCCACAGCAGGGCAGTTAATAAAGACCAGTAGCATCACAGTTAGCTCAGAAGCTAGAAGGAAGTCTCCACTCCTATAATGAGCTAGACAGTGTTATAAAAATGGGGATAATACTTGGTACCCAATTGAATATAGCTGCTATTTCCTAAAATAAGAAGTCCAAGGTAAAGAATTTAGGTTTGTATTCAAACCTGAAAACTTCACTAGCATTGCCTAATATTTGCTGGAGTATCTAGTTTTGCTAGAAAAAGCTATACCAATATTAGCAAAAAATTCATTAAATTATTCTGTATCGGTTAACTTCTTTTCCTTAGCATAAAAAGAAAAAATAAATCTATGAGAATTAATTTGAATTTAAAACTTACTGTGGAGTGATTTGGGGTTTGGAGTTTTTTTGCACAGACATATACATCTTTATACAAAGCCAGAAGAAATGGTAACTTAGAGTTTATCAGAACAAAAGTATTTTATTGTTCTTCAGGTTATTGCTATCTGGGTGTCCTGTGAGGTCATGTTTCGGTGATGTCAATATTGTCCAAGACAGCAATAAAGTGGGTAGCTATTATGCTATATTGTAGCTTCTTATGCGCTTTATTTTTGGCAATCTCAAACACAGCAAGAGGCTATGCACAGGATTATAAAACTGAGGCAGGGGCAGTAAGGAGCTGCATGTATAATAAAGATGGCTTCATAACTTTACTTTTCAGCAGCTCTGAATGAGGAAAAGAAGTCAAACAAAACAAAACATGAAGCTCTTTCATGCTTGGCTGGATTTGAAATTATGTGCTTTCATTCCTTTATTGATTCAGCACCTTTACACAATGCTCTTACTTCAGCCTCAGTTTGTGAATACGTAGTTGGCTTCATAAATATGCAGTATTTTTCTAAAAGGCTTTATTTTTATAGCAAAGAATTTTTACATCATCTTCAAAGCTTATTTCTTCCTTCATTAGTACTTTTTGTGAAATACTTCTTTTTACTTTCTTCAGAATTTAATATCCATTAAAATTCTGTTTCAAATAAGCACAAAGAAGCTTATCTTTTACATAAAGGTCTATCAACTCTCCAAACTGTCTTTAAATTTAATGAGTCCTTACACTTAATAGTGATTAAAGAAGTATTTTTTCTTTACCATTAGCAATCTGAAAAGATGGCTTCTGCTGCAAGGAAATTGCCTGGTCACTGCCAAACTGTCAGTTCAAGTGACCATAGATATTCTGTCCTCAGATCATTTCTTACATTGGACTACAGCTGGAATATCTGCTTAGACTGATACACTATATATATATACATCATTTCACTACTCAAATAATGCTGAAAGGGAATTTTCTGGTGGTTTACATCAAGACAAATAGCGTTTGCACCTACACATCTCAGGAGACTTGGTTAAAGATCACCTATAGGTGATCTTCACTGCCTTAAAATGAAGCATATCTGAGAAAGCAATTTCATCATCTTCCAATTGTGTCTTTCTTAAAATTTGGAGATTCTAGACAAGAAAATTATTTTAGGTAAGAAAATCATTGTCTTCTCTGAAGAAAGATTTAAACTAAGGTCATAGTCATTTCCAGAGACTGGCAGAGGTTATGTTCTGCTCCACCTCAAATGTAGATCACAGTGAAGCTTACATCAGGAGGGTAGCTTTTATTTAAACAAAGAAGCATCTGAATTCCCCTATGAAGAAAAATTTCATCACCTACTTACAGATGCTGCATGAGTTTTGGAGCTGTCCTGGCTTAGGTGGCTGCCAGAGCAAAGATATTCTGTATTGCTATTTTTAATGTGGATGCCTCAGTAGATCTCATCTTAATCTTCCTGACAAAAATTTGACTCATTTCATCCAGATTCTCAGGAAGCCATGAATGGTATTATCACAGGAAGAAAGCCAAGTGCTCAGAATGGAGGTGCATCAAGCCAAAGTTAAAGAAGAAACGCATTTAGCTAGGAATGTAGATCTGCATTTGTCCATCAGGAGTAGCTTAATCCTATATTCGTCTGAGCAATATAACATGATTGTATATTTTAACTAAATTAAACACATTAATTTTAAATATATTCTACTGTCAAATGATATGAAAAGCGATTTGAGGGAAGTGTACATTAGAAAAATAAAATTTCAGAAGTAATCCTAAGACTGCACATTACAGCTTCTTTGACTAATTAGCTTGGAGTTGCAGGAGCAATAACTGACCAATTTCCAAATATGCTTATTATTTCAGTCTGAAAAACATGTTTATCAAGTATAGAAAAGAATAGATTTTTATTCATAATCTGATGTTTAGAGGGGTGTTACTTTCCCTAGCTGCAAACTATTTAAAAGGGGATTAAGGTATTGTTTTTCTGGAATAGGAAAAGTATAGATACCTGATTTTTCACAGGTAATCTTCTGTTCCATTTACATCTGCTCAATATGAATAGAAATTAGTATTCTTAGTGTAAGCTGCAAACTATAATGTAATAGTGTTTGAAATCCATTTGACTTCTTCCACTTGTAGTGGAGAAAGAAACGGCTCTATACAGTTCAAGGTATAAGTAAATAAATTATGATATTATTTACTGGCTATTTGCGTACTTTTGTAGAATTTGGAGAAGTTTAAAGAAAGCAACTCTGCATTTTGGCAGTCACTGAATAGGAATTATGGGAAAAAAAGAATGAAAATTTATCAGAATCAGGATAAACTGCGTGAAAAAATTCATCAGTCACTTACCTTCTCTTTCACTTGATTTTGAATCTCCAATGTGTTAGATACTAATGCAATTATCATATAGCTGTCATCTTTTAGCTTTAATCTGTCAGGGCCACACCAGCAGAGTTTCTGTCATGAGAAAGACTCCTAGTTCCCTAACTACACTCGTACTTTTACTCTACTTGAAATACATCTTTCCTCACAGTAGGTGACCAAAATTCACTGATCATTCCCCAAGATAAAGTCTGACCACTGTCTCAGAGTGGCGCTATCAATCTATTCTTATACCTAAATGCATTTAAGAATCAAATAGAACTAGAAGAGCCAACCATTTGTTTTACTTTGCTTATTAAAGCTCTGAAAAGTTATTATATCAGCTAGACCACCCAAACAGTCTCTTTATCCATTTGGTACAGTTATGGAGAAGGAAGCTTTGGCACAACATAGTCCCACTCCATGATGTCTTCCGCTAGTACAAACATTTATTAGTCCTGCTTTTACCTGTAATTATCTGTGGCATGCCTAGAATAGCAGCTGGTAGGGACTCCACTCTTATCCATTGTCACTCTTTGAACTTTGAGGTTTAGTTCCATAAGTACCTTTCTTGGAACTACAGAAACAGGTCCCCTGAATCCTGGAGCTTGTTGCATTAGTCAAGCATCAGAAAAAGAAACTAACATCAACAAATGAACTGAAGATCAGAACATGGTTTCAATGGTTGCATACATCCTGAGACTTCAGGCTGTGTAACCAATATAAATGAGGTGTAGTCTCACAGGAAACATGTATGTCTGGAATTACATATGATTTTTGAGCAGATGTCCCACGGTGACATTTCAGCTGCTGAACACAAATTCCACAGCGAGGTTGAAATTACATTCTCACACTTCTTAGAGTTCTTTAATGAAAAAACCCAGCATTTTAAAGTTCCTGAGATCAGAGGCTGGAATCGCTTCTTGGTGGATGATGCTGACACAGCATAAATTAGTACACCACAGCAGTGTATAAGCCTATGAGCCTGTCATGAGGTTTTTGTCTTGGTGGCTGCACAAGCAATTACTTAGTAGCACTGAAGATGAGATTAACTGAACTAAATTAGAAAAACACTCATATATTTAACTTCCATTCACCACCAATAATTGCCCGTTAAATTTAAATTTGTTCACATTCTGGATGATAAAGTAAAAATGTCCTTAGTGGAAGTATCGGACTACTTATGCGCTCAGAGGAAAAATTAGGCTATTTATGGAATGTTAATGCTCAAACTATCTAAAAAGAAAAGCACGAATTAGTCTTCTACATATTAAGATTTCTCCTGTTTTACAAAAATGTGCAAGTTTAAAAAAGAAGAAAAAAATCTGCAAATGAAAATACCTACTGAATATGTAACAGCCTTATGTGCTAAACTGATCACAAAAGAGAAAAAAGTGATACAGCATTTGAGCTACCTCTATGTGAAGACACAGGGCCTCTAAATATAATTCTGCAATATCTTTAGTTTTAAAAGTTAGGGTTACACAATGAGCAAAAATCAATTTGCAGTCAATATACAGCATGTGATACCTGGAGATAAGTAACTAAGTTATAAAGCTATAAATACTCAAAAGCTCAGTAATGGTTTCACCCTGGACATCAAAAAGTGAAGTTCAAATTGCTTATTGCCACAGTGTGGTTTTGATCATGCTGTGATTAACCCAAACTCAGTATGATTTATGTGACTTAGATGAAGGGGAACATCTACAAACCCAGAAATAATTTGGAGGTTGATCAATGGAACGCAAGGCCTTCTCCAGGCACCTCAAAGCTTATTGCTCAAGCAGTGTGCCTGCCTGCTCTGTCAGTGGGTGGGATATTGTTTAGCTCATTGGTGTGGCAGTGGGCCCAACCTAATGAACCCTGACTTTCAGATTACTGAGAAATCGGGCCTTCCATACCCATTGCTTGATGGGACATTTTGTTGACTGTCATTCTCCCCAGGATTTTAGGTACCACATGAACAAATCTAGTCAAGAATAAGGATTTGAGGGCTGTCCGGAAGGCAAAATGCTATGGTGAGACTTGTGATGTTCTTGAATTCATAGAATCATAAAATTGTTTGGGTTGGAAGGGACGTTGAAGCTCATCTTAGTTCCAACTCCCTGCCATGGGCAGGAACACCTTCCCCTTCACCAGGTTGCTCAAAGCCTCATCCAACCTGGCCTTGAACACTGCCAGGGATGGAGCATCCACAGCTTCTGTGGGAAACCTGTTCTAGTGTCTCACCACCCGCTTTGGACATGTCTTCTCAAAAGCTAGCCTCAAGAGCCAGGAGTATCATGCAGCACAAGACAGAAACTCCAGACAGGGACAAATGCAGGTAGTGCTGCATTGCCGCAGGCATGCTGCTTTGCTGGTATTCCTGTAGTCCTCTTGACTCATGTGAGTATCTCTGCTTGGTGCTGCCATGTCACATGCTAGCACCTCTACCTTCGGGATTGAATACCCTGAGGTACAGGGTATTCAATCCCCAGAGATTGCCTTAAAACAGCTGGGATTTTTTAGAAGCACTGGAAGGTTTCAAGTTTATGTATACACTATATTTCACCAAGTATGACACAGTCAAATTTTTTTTCTATTCTGTTCCCACTATATACCAGTGCTAAGATTTTTTTCAAGGATGGTGAAGTCCATTGCAAATTTCCCGTGGTAGGACAGCTTTACACTGGAAAAATTGAAAGCAGAGCATGTGGAGTCTCCAAATTTAGCTTTTTAAATTAAAGCAATAAGCCATGACAAGCAATGAATTTCTTGAATGGTTATTGCAGACTGTAGGGGGCATTAAAAGGTACAAGACAGAAAGTCAAATTGCTTTTTAAGCACTCAAGCAGAGTGAAGCTCAACTGGAAATGAATTACCTGGAGTCTGTTAGTGCTACTGTAACATGCAATTCAAGCATCTAAACAAAACAAGACAAACTATGTTTTAAATAACAAATAATCTAAAAAAACCATAAACTAGGAGGAGTTCCTAAAGGCAAACATTCTGCAGAAGGCAGAAAACTTGCTAAATAGACTGTTCAAAGCTACACTGTGCACCTTGGCCATTACTTTACTGAGTATTGAAGAATGAAAAGTGCTTCTAAGTAAAAATTCAAGTGCATATAATACTGGGGGAAAAAAAAATCTTTGTAATTTCACTTAATGATGTATTTAGAAATTTTTTATTGGGCATTACTAATTGCACGCAAATTTTGTCCAAAGTTCCATGCACTTAAGTCAGGCTACCATTAAAATAAGATAAAAATCAAGGTAGTGACATTCCTAAAGTTTGCTGCTATATCCAGACTACTCTTTGTCCAAGTGGGTTGATGTTTTTAAGGGTTCTTCCTGGTTTCTAGCATCAAGCTAGGTGCTGCAAAGCCTAATTTCTAGGCAAGTAAGTGCATTTTGTATCTTGACCCAAGCAGGTATTGGTGTCCGCAACTGTGAAGTTACCCAGCCTTTACAGTGACATGCTGAACATCTTGCAACTGCCATGCTAGCACTCTTAAACATTTTTACTTTAGTTTAGAAACCTAAGCCAGAAATATCTAAAGCCACTATCAGGTAAGTTTAAGTTGAAAGTTAAAGTTGGGATTGGCCCTACCACCTCTGTGGATGAATAAAGCTTCTAGAAGATGAGAGATCTGTGGCAATTTCACTCTGAAGAGGGCAACTGATTTCTAAAAGAAATACTGCATACACCAATTGCAGCCTCCTGCCTGGATTTTAGTTGAACATTTAATTTGCATCCTGGTACACCAGCCTCATCATGCATTGAGGAAGCACCTGCATTCTCACCAACAGTGATGGGAAATGGTCTCACCAGCAGAGGACCAGGATGGGGTGCATTGATTAATGACCTTCCTCTGCATGTACAGGTAGAAATTCACATTCAGAAAGGTACAGTTAACATCTTTTTTGGCCCCCTTCAACTGCTTATGAAATGGGGATCAGATCGGGGTTTCAGTGAGCCAGAGCTATCATGGTATACTTTAATATCCTTATATATCTGAGTAATTGCATTGATTCTGCCCTCAGCACAAATCTAGGAGTCTTTTTCACTCATGTTGAAAATGAATACAAAAAGGTGCAGAAAATAAAATACCATTTTAGACTTGCTTTGGATTATATGAAAATAACATCCAAGATAAAAAGGAACTGTGGCTGGTATCTGGATAAAGGCTAGTGGCAATCTCTACATTAATGAATCGCACAGTTTAAAAAAAAAACAGAAATAAATAAATCCTGAAATACATGTGAGAATAAAATACTACTCACAGATATGTACATGCAAAAAGAAGAAACAGATAAAGAAAGAGATTGACAAGGTTTACAGACCCAAGGGCAGCTGAAGAAAAGTAATCTCATTTTGCTCTAATTTGTCCATTTTATCATATTCTAATTTATGCTATCTCCAGGTTAAGAGAAATAAATATCACTCATTTAAATTCTTACCACTCTCAGATGGGCACCAAGTTTTTATGTAATCGTCACATTAAACCCCCTCCCCCAGAATTAGACAAACAAAAGAAATGAAACCTAGGGTTTTCTTTCTATGGAGGCTTTCCAGAAAATCTTCTTTTTAATGCTCTAATTTCAAAAACAATCAGTTTGGGGAGGAAACAGAGAATTAAAATCAGAAAGCCTTGTTTGGAAAAAGGAGAGTACAGCTGACTGACCGCAAGAAATCAATTGGCTTTCCAGTTGGCTGAAGTGTGCAGTCATTATTTGTAGTATCAGTATTACATTAGCTGAAGAGAGATCAGCAGCAAACTGACACTAAACTCTGGGGACAATTCTTTTTCCACTCCAGCCAGTTTCTCTTTGCAATAATTAATGACTGCTATTAGAGTAAATCCCTTTGGAGTGCAAAATGTGCATCATTAAAAAAAACAACCAAAACTTTGGATTCTGAATACGCCTGGCTTCTCAGTGCTCTAGGGTGCATTTTCCCCTCTTATTACTTCTACGTAGAAATGAAGAAGGTCTCAGTATAGATATAAGAAATGTGAGATTCAGTTTGTGGGAGAGCAAAACTACGTTCTCAATAGAGCTCACCAAGTTCATCACCTGCAGTGAGAATTTCTTTGTATATTAATCAGGAGTTTGATGACTTCAAACTGTTGACTTGAAGTATTCCCTGAAGAGTTCAGGTGTCTCTATCATACAAATTAATAGTGAGGGACTGGCTATTTTACTAATCTTCATTCATGTTATGCAGATTTTCTCTGATTGGAGAAAGAAAGACCTTTAACATCAGGAAGGGACAAGAAGACTTAGATGAAAATGAGAAGTCTTTGCTACAAACTTTTTTTCCTACTTTCTGATAGTGTAGTCAACATTCATCTGCTCTTGAGCTATTTAAAGAATGGCAAATTGATAACTCATTACAGCCGTAATGGGCCCCCGTTTAAGTAAATATCCATGATCAGAGGGAGCAATTCATGTGTGGAAAGTGAATTCATTTCCAGTGCTCTTGGTAAAGATAATTTAGATGAACAGTTCATTCACAAACAGCTTAACTGATACACAAGCTTTGTAAAAACAGAGTGAGTCCATTAATCTAGATAGTATTAATTTCTTTAGCAGCAAGTAATTTTGTAGGTATGGGCTAAAGCTACAGAGTCTTAAGCACCTAATTGTCCTCATTGCTTTAATCAGGAGCATTTGCTTAAGCTGTGGGTGAAAAGCTCTCCAGTCTCTGTATTGGATTTAGACTTTACACACATTTCACCTTCCAAGAGGCTGCGCTGATCTGGGGATCTCAGTCCCCTTTGCTGCAGCAGTTTTCCTCTGCCTGCACACTTGGGCCACCCTGTCTACATCTAGCCACTAGACTTAAGGCAATCCACGTTTGCTCCCTCTCCTTGTCCCACTGAATAAGCAAAGAACATGGAAAGCAGAGAACAAAGCTGTAACCTCTTTACCCCAGAATAGCCTGGAACAATGTCTCTCTGCACACAACAAATTGTGGGATCCAGGTGGCAGTGATTAGATATTTCTTTTATCATCTTTATGATATGATTTAAAAAAAAAGGAAAAAAAAAAAAAGAAAGAAAAGAAAATGGTAAACACCTTTGAAGTCTTTTCCTGTCTTTTTTCTTAGCATTTGCAGTATCTCATTGCTCGGCAGCTAATTAGCGTCATGCTGAAAAACAGTGCTGTGAGTCAGAGCTAGTGACAGGGAGGGGAGAGAGCGGGAGGCTGGTTCAAGCACACACTCACCTTCCTCTGCAGCCTGACCACCTGGGAAGGGGAAGGGAGGAACCTGACTAAGAAAAAGCATCATGATTTCAGATTTATTGGCAAGCCACAGTCGTGATCGTGACACTTTCTGTGTTTCTCTATCATCTTTTGCAATACTTTGCAAGCATGGATTTGAAGCAGAAATAATTACACAACATAATTAGACATTTATTTTAGCTCTGTGGGCCAACGTGTTGGCTGAGGATTTGCAAATGACGAAAACTGCAGCTGCCATGTTCAGCTTTGGGAGCAGCTCAGCTGCACTGTGTGTCATCAGTTCCCATCCTGCTCTCTCGTTTTAATTAGACTCTCTTGCAGGCAACAAATCAGACTGATATTCTTCCTAAATGCTGCAAGTGCCCAGAGCAAACTGTGAATACTAAGGGAAAAACAAAGAGACAAACTAGATGTTTGTGCTCTTTAAGATACAAGAGCTTTACAAACACAGTAAAATCTATCAAAATAGCCACGTTCAAGAGCGAGGTGGCATGCTACTATCACAGTAGCGTTACTTCAAAGTTGTCAGGCAGAGATACTCTCCATAAGATCAGGCTTGGTTAGCTGATGCTCCTGGTGCAGGTCCTACCTCCACTTTCCTTCCTTGACATTTCTTCCCACACCACGTGTGCTGCTTGTGGTAGCAGCTAGGATAGAAATGGAATGGCATTAGGAATGTGTTGTCCATGCCTCCGTCCAGCCAGCTCAGTGAGTACCGCAATTACTTTAATGTTAAAATCCCCAACTGTCTCAACTTTTCATCAAAAGCAAGGGATCAGATCAACTCCATTTGGTTGAAGTCAGCACAAGAATACAATTTGCCCTTCTCTAAGTGGCATATACAGGGCACTCCAGACTCTTCAAGAGAAACACTCTCCTCTGCTTTTATTCATCCCTCTTCTGCCCTCAAAAACACCAAAATCTCTACTAAAATGAAAAACCTGAATCTCTCTTCCTTCTCCAAGCTCATTCTCTTCTAGAAGAGGAAGCTTTTCAGACTTGTGAGCTATTTCCTACCACCTGTACTTCTTCGTGTTGGCCAGCAGGATGTTCTGTGTTGTTTGCCAAAGGACCACTGCACTTTGCAAGTTGGTCACATTTTCACCTTTCGTGATCTGCGTCTTCCTGCACTCTCCAAAGCAAAATGCGGAATGCAGAGAGCGCCTTGTGTATGGCTGACCCCAGAGGGGACTGGGTGGAAGAAATGGCTGTAATAAGTAGATGAAAATACAACTTAGTGTGAAGTCCTAGCTCCCACAATTTCTCATCAGCTGCAGGCGGTCTTGTCCTGTAGTAGGGAAGGGGAGACCCACAGCCTCCTGAAACCCAAAAAAAGTCACAAAAGGTATGCTAATATTACAATACTTGGTTAATTTATGCAATTTTTATGTTAGTACCAATGCTGTCAAAGATTCAAATGACTGCCCCCATCACTAGTACATACCTGAATGGAGTAAGTCCAGATATCAAATGTGTAATCATTCCATTCCAGACTGCAGACAGCATTTATAATTACACTATCAAAATATTTTAAGCACTCTAACAGCTACTTAGCTTCAGAAACAGTTCCAGACATGATGTGAAATGATCTGTTGTAGCTGGTCTCATTCTTTGAAAGAGGTGGAGATCTTTAATATTCTGGTGTTTATAACTTGGCTAAATTATAAAAAGCACATTCAATTTTTCTCACTATTGTAATGAAAAAGTCAAAAATATTCCCCCAAAAAAAACATTTTAAACCATTCACAATTCATCAGACCATTTTACATAAAGAACTGAACTGCAAGAGCCATACAGTTACAAGTTAATTACAGAATGAACTACAGATTTGAAGGACGATTATAGATGAGGCCCTGGGTGTGCATAGAGAAAGAGCCTTTAATTTGAAATGAGCTTGATTGTGAAAACCAACAGAGCAGTAGCATTTCTCCTGAGGTTGTGGAGGTAAGCTATTTTAACGAGGTAGGAATGCACCATGGCAGGGGAATAGGAAAAAGGAGTTAATGAAGATAAGCAAAAGAATGTCTCTGGCATGTCAACACCTGGTTTTAGGTACTCACATTAGTAGGGACTGCTCATGTGAGAAATATCAATTGCATGATCCTGGCCCTGGAATATTAGTATTCTAATATAACCCCAGTAAAGTGTAAAAGGTTGAATAACTATACCATCTGAGCTGGGACTGCATGGATCTACAGTTGTCAAATTCACCATTCTGGACATTCTTCCAATCTCCTTCAGTGAGAGTAAATGAAAAAATTATTCAAGTGTTGGGCCAGGTTAATACAAACTGAGGGAACAAACAGTGCTTGAACAACTGCCTGTTGACACACTGAAAAGCATATGTATATTTGCCAAGGCAGGCAGCTCCTAGGGATTATGCTTTTCTCTGAATAGCTATCAGCTTGCTGCATGTATCTGAGTTTACAGAAAGAGGTTTAAGAAAATGTGTTGAACTGCAAACAAAAATAGTATCAAGTGCAGGCAGAGCTCAAACAGCTGCATTGCAGTAGATGTTTGCTTTGAACATCGTGACAGAACAGCATTCAGCAAAGCTATCTAGTGCGTGCATTCAAAAAAGATGCCAGGACGTTGTTAGTTCTTGTACTCCCACTGACTGGGATGACAAAGCCATGAACATAACTGTCAGGCACAAAGAAGTGAAGAACTGTGCTGAGGTGCTTCAAACGAAGGAACATAATAATTTCTATGATCAGTTTCCATCTGACTAGACTGGGGTGGAGGGACACGGCACAGGAAAGAGGAAGACAGAGGGAACAGATCAACGAGAGCACTAGAGACACACTGAAAGAGGAAGGACTGACACTGCAGAAGGTAAAACTGCTGCACAGTAATGAAAATTAAGGATGAGGAATAGCTTATAGAAGAAAGCAGAAAAACTAAATAATGTAAAAACAAATAAATAGAAAAAACCTTGTAAGGTCCTTAGGCCAAAGTTTATCTTTTCATGTATACATTACCAAACATGACTGAGATAGGGTCCATTGGGGTTACAGCTACATGGCACACATTGTCCACACTCCTGGCCCCCGGGTCTATCGGATCTCTTACCAGACATCCCCTCTAATGAAATTAAGTCTTCTGAAAGAGCTTAGAATGAATCAAGTTGGTTGTTTGTTTTTAAGTGAATGCTACAAGCTCAGGTTAAGAGGTCATGATGTGTTGGAAATTACTGATCTGAGATGAAGATTAGATATACTAAAGAAGAGGTACGCAGGCCCCAGAGCAGGATTTAGCCAACCAAATTTTTCCCAACATAGCTGTATTCAGCAACCCTCAAAACCTGGAAGTGCTCAGAACCCTTTGACACTACCCAAAGTCCTCACTGGCAGCCTTCTACTCTTCTGCATGCCTGCTTCAGTCAGTGTAATTCAGCCTTTAGCTCCCAGCCAAGTTTCAAGGGGATGCCAAAGTCTTGAAAAGAGCCCATTTCAACAGGTTTCATAATGCCCATAATTCACTCTGGATCAGCTACACTGCGAATGCTATTTTCTTTGAAACGGGCATGCCAGAGCGAAGCTTTCCAGTAAATGTTCACATTTTCAACATGAAGTTCGTGTTGCAGCAGAGCTTTTAGCTCAGGTACAACATGATCCCAGTGCAATTATACAGCTTCTCGATCACAGGTGATGAACATGCAAGCAACAATACCTGCCCATTCAATCTGAACAGGTATGTCTTTGACATTTTATTGGATACAACCTCTAAGCAACTTAAAAAATGAAAAAATATCTTTTTTTGTTCTCATTTCTTGATTATTCTTTTTAATCCCATTTCATTTTTCTTTCAGAAACACTGAAATGAGAAAACTCGTAACTTTAGTCATATATTTGTGTATTATTTCAGTACAACTCTCTATTACTATTGTTATATTATTTTGCTATATTATTTCGGTCTTCATACTGTATCAATACAATATGTAAAGTGTCATTATCTCATCCTTATTTATTAAGCAAAAAGACCTTTATTTGTTTTAATTCCTTTTCAGTGTCTGAGGTTGACTGCTTATAATTTTCTTTACCCACTCATTTTCTGACTTTCACAGTGTTTTATTTAAATCATCAGCCTTTCCTCAACTTCTTGAAGGCATTCTAAATACTTCCCAAAATCGTTTCAGAGAGGTTTATTCATTTAAAAAGATATGGAGATATTTTCTACAATATTTTGGATCCGAAATTTCGTGATCTTTCCTTTCTTTGCTGAAAGAAATCCCAGGCATTATTTTCACATCAATTTCTGAGCTTCCTAATTCAATTTGTCTTCAGTTCAGTTTTCTTTACCCACTGTATTTCATAGTTTAGTCTGCAAATTGAACATCTTAATTATACACCTACTTTAGTTCTCAAAAAATTTAATGAGAACTGACAAATGTCAACTTAATCTAAAGATATTTTCTATTACCAGAGCTTTTCTTACATTTTTAGTGCTTACCATGCTACCTCTCTATACAAATTCATGTTCAACTGGGAACACACTGACTTACAATATTAGGAAACAGAGAGAAGTCAGATGAACAAGCCAGCAACTACCTACTTAGTAAACTCTACTTTCAGCAACAGTTAAGATTTAGCACCCACTCCTAAACAAAGAATACACAAACACAACCCTCAATCATAATAGTCTAAAATAATAAAAACATCCTAATTCAGAATATATATCATTTGTGCAGCAGTTGAACATATTTCCAAGATTACATGATACTAATGCACCTAATCTCTTCTTGTCCCTTATCCCAGTACACAGTGATGTCAGTAGTGATGGCAGCAGGTAGTTAACGGCCACCATCCCAGTACCTAGCAGCTGTCTTTTTTTAAGCTAACAGGGTCCAGGTTTATTCCCCACCCCCAAACATTCGTACCATTCATACTCATTTTCTACTGTCACAGGCAGCTTCAGTTAATCTCTCTGCAACTTTTGCTTCTTGGCATCATATTCGCCTTGCACCACAACCTCCTCCACCACTGTACTGCTAAAATATTCATTCAGAAAGGTGTGCAGGTGGAGGGCAACAAGAGGAGAGCAGGACATTTTAACTGCACCTTTGAAAAGAAGAGAGGACATAATCTAATTGCCCAGGTGACACATAGTTTTGGTCTTACCACTTGCCACTACATTACACATTACTTCAGCAAGGTAAAGCTGAGCTGCAACACAACTAAAAGCTAAAAACAATGTAGAAAACATCATAGTCCAAGAAAAGCTTTTGTAAAATCTATTTTTTGACGTGAAAAGCAAAATTGATTGGTTTACCTACAAATGACATAACCTCTGTATTTTTACCTCAGAAACTTGAATATACAGATAGAGTCTGAATAGAATTAGAAAAAGTCTAGGCATATAAACTGCCAGTCACCAGATCACACTGTGTGATAAAGACAGTAGCAGGAGTCTTCATAATAAAGATTCAAACTCTTAAGAAAGGAGCTGTATTCAGAAAAATCAAAATAATGAACTCAAAATAATATTTGATTCATTAAATAAAAGCAATACATCCTATTTTTCATCATTAATGGACCTGAAGAGATCAGCTAATCCAGACTCATACCATGGCAGTACTAACAACATTAAAACATTTCTGATACAGGCTTTTTAAGAAGAAAAAGCAATGACAAAGACTCCATGGCAGCCCTGTGCTGGAATACAATAGCAGCTATCAGGTTTTTCCCAATGTCAAAAGTCTGCCTCATAGGGTGAATGTCAACCCATGAGTTTGAGTTGCCAGTCAAAATGTGAACAACTAAATGGTAATGTTCTACATACAGATGATCAAGACAGCATATGAAATCAACAAGATGTAAACACATGCTTAAAATCACTGAAATACATGATGGGGGTGGATTAGTGAACTGGGCCACAGTATTCTCGTAACCTGAACATCCCTGTTTTTCCCCAGTCATAGAAACACTGACCATCTTCTCAATTTTAAAGCTTGACATGAATAAATTGTTAGTAAAAACACTCAGTGGTGGACATGGATCAGTAAGCACTGGGCTGTTTGACACTAACATCAAAAAGCCACAAATATTATAGAAGCTGATAAATGAAAATTAGGCCAGGGTAAGAGTCTGCTTTCAGTTCTGGCCTTAGAGCAACTTGTTTACTAACCCTATACCTTTTCAATAGTACTATCTTCACATTTCATGTTTTCAGCACGTGTACACCTTTTCTTACTCATTCTCAGTGTTTTATAGGCCTCACATCAGGGACGTTATACAAGGACCGTCTTTATTGTCAATTGCTGAGCCAGGAAGCCTTCAAACAAGGAAAGGTATTGAGCATTCTTCCTATAATAGCTTGAAGCCAACAGCATTTAGGGTTTGCTTTTTTTATCCCTTAACATTTCCTGTTTGAGGATCAGAAAAGCTGTTCTCTCTGTGTAATTGTTTCCTTAAATTGCTGTTTTCAATTTGCATAATGTATCATTTAAGTAAAGGTAAAGAAGCATTTCATCTTGATAATTTCTGCCACAGCTGAGATTGCAAAATTGCTTCTTGTTAGAAGGAAATTTTTAAAAAGTGCAATCACTGCAACTTTCCAGATGGCAACTAACATATTTTTCAGAGTGCTGCAATAGTATGTTATAGATATGCCTGCTATTCAGTTCAAACTAGGAAGCATTTGCTCCAGCTGAGGTAACTTTTTTGGTCATACTTTTTCATACTGTATCACGCTTCTTGACATTTCATCATTTTTTGATTTCCAAAGCTCTAAATTTTACTTTTATATAAAAAATTCTCTAAAAATTTGATTTATCTAATTTCTTTGCTACTAAAGCTGATTCTTTTCTCCAGCCTCATTTAAGAATGCAACTCAATAGTCACAATGCCATTCTACATTTATCAGCCCTTACCTCCTCCTAACTTAAATATTTTTCTACTATTAATAACAGGTATTGATAGCTACAGTATCCTATACTTTAGGCTTATCCATAAGGTGAGATATACAAAACACTGAATTTCTCCTAAAGCAACAGGGAGGTTCATGTCTGATACCTCTCTGAAGTTAGTCTTTAATTCTAAAGTTGTTGACAGTATAAATTTCATTATATTGAATAGTTTTTCACAGGTCAAAAGTCTATAAATATGAATTATTTTTTTTTTATATGGGTTTAGTCCTGCATTTATGTGAGCTTTTGACTCAGCCAGGCATATATAAGGCTTATAATTCATAAAGTCACTGCTTACATGCTTAATTTGGTTCAGTGCTGGGCAGGACTGGCAAGCTCAATAGCAGACACGGACATTCAACTATTTAAATTAAAATAAATAATAAATAAATAAATAAATAATTCCATGACAAAGAACATATAGAATCCTACTGGTTGAAAAATCCTGTTTCTTGACTTAACTGAAGTCTGCAAGTTAGATCCAGAGGTGTTTCCCTGTTTCTCAGGGAGAAGAAAACACTCTTAGTCACCCTGAAGCTCTTCACCTTCATCAGGAATCATTCTTATTTACCTGAACTCTCCCATTTTCTCTTTGAACTTCAAGGCAAGCAGGGTATGCAGCCTTGTTGTCTCTGCAGTACAGTATCACAGAACTGTGCAGATGATCAAAAACCAGATTTGTTCCTGATTAAGTCATTTTCCTTTTCTTAAATTTTGAATACTTTCCTTCTCTCTCACCTGCAACCTCTCACTTGAAATTCTTTAAATCGTTTATTAAAACAGGACATGCACACCCCTACTCAATGGTTGGTTTATTAATCCATCTTTTTCTATCAGAACTGGACAAAACTGTTTTTTCATAGAAAATTTGAAAATCTTGGGTTTGTTGACCTGTAAACTTGGGTGCTTTAAAGATTTATTTTTGATCATTGTCTTTGTTTTTGAAAGTTAACTTTTTAACACTGAAGAACATAAAAATCTATGATTATTTCATTTTTTATGACATCTTTCTTGCTCAAAGAAAACTTTGTGAAACATTTCAGGTCAAAACAACTCCAATGCTTCTCTAATGTTTAATGACAATGACATGAACTCAAGCCATCTGCAAGGCAGCAAAGGCACCTGCATACAAGGCAGCAAAATCAGGCACCTGCATACAAGGGCCAGAAGATTTCCTGTCTACTGTCAGACCTGAAAGACTACAAGAAGTGAAGAGTTTATCTAGAATATGTGCACTTTGGCCATGTGGTTGATGATTCATGGAGCTGTCACTGTATGTTTGGGTGGAATAAGCTGTGGTATGTCTCAGGTACCTATATGCCACTGCTCAGATGTGATCACAGACTGTGAGGTTCACATGAGATTGCACCAACAAGATCATTTACTTGTGATGTCTGAAACACTAAATGACTTTATCTGAAAGTGAGGGAATGTGTTAGGGTTATTTCCTAGAGAATGGAAAGCATTTCCAAAGGGTCTAATTGCAGTAACACATGTCACTTCGTTTTGAAATACAGGTAATCAGGGCATACAATGCACTAATGATAGCTAAATTTGGCCTTCAGCTAGGATTATTATAACCCAATGGGGTTTTCCTCTGCAACTGTCTTTTAAAAATCCTCCTTTCAACACCGTTTGCCACATTCCTCCATACAGCTTCTGCTAAATCACCAGATAAAATGACAGTCTCTTAAGGAACACAAGGACTCTTCTCTACCCCACTGCATTCTGTTGCACCTATGTGATAGGTTAAACCTGCCCAGGACATCGGCCTGCTGCTGAGGCCAGCTGGCAGTGAGCTGAGTAATGCCATTTACTTCTCTTGCCTTCCAGTGAAGGCACCTATGTACTGAGAAAGCTCTCATCACAAACTCCCAGACTGTGTCCAGAAACCACCTGGCTAGCTGGTGCAAGCTAAAACCACTCCAGAGACTAGTTTAGGTACTTCTGTACAGACATAATAAGGAAGAAACAAAAGTAAGAAAGAAATAAAACTATGTTTTTGTTTCACTGTCCAAACACTGGACTTCAGAGTATAATTACTGCACTGGGAGGTGACAACAAAAGTTACTAAATTAATAGCTAAGTGGGGTTATTTCTCTTCCACACCAGGTATCTGAGACAGGTTTATCTAGCTGCCTGAACAATTAATGAATAAAGTAATTTTTGACAAAATTAACATGAACAAATTGGTTTTGCATTCATTCATAACTCAGAAAACTCTTCATAAACATTATTTATTTACTTCACAGACAATTTCAGTCCTGATTAACTAGAGCATCCTTCTTCAGGAGAGCACTTGAGCATGTCTTCAAGTCCCACTGAACTCAATTATTAGGTTAGTTGAGGAAATCAGTTTTGAAGCAAGATCAGGGAGGAACATTGGACAAAAAAAAAAAAAATCCAAAAAATAAAGAGAAAAGCAGAGAAGGAGAAAGCAGAAGCAGGACATGGGATAAAGCCTAACTGAAAAGAACCAGCAGGATTTGAGATTAAATCTGATGGCCTTGGGCTACTGTACTTTGGCCACTGTAGGGATCTGTACCTCACTTTTCAGTACCTCCAGCACAAACACAGTAGAAAATATCTTCTGTACTTTTCTAATTTCTTCGTAACTCATGCAAAATGCTTTATTCTATACAAGTTTTCCTAGAAAACTCTTAAAATAAACATGTTAATAACACAACACAAAGCTATATGTAACCTGAATTAACTACTTGTGAGGGCCACCTAAATTTAAGTACATAAATGTAATATGTATTAACTGAATACAGAAAAAAACCAAAATAATGGTTACAGAGAAACACAACAACAATGCATTTGCAAGGACATCACTAATACTCATGGGGAAAATCTATGACAATGAATTAAGCACATGATTAAGTAATGATTTGGTTGATTTGCTCAATTTAGCACACCCTGCTCCTGGAATTAAGAGCTGCTCACACTACATAATATAATTTACTCCATGAATCTGACTTTAATGTGAACAAGGTAGTGATAAATCAAGCCATATGAAAGAAGGGAATGCTCAGGTTCATTCCCTCAACTCTTACTCTGAGCACCTGTAACCTATGGCTGTCATAGGTCAGTTCTTCCCATCTGACAGAACAACCAGACCACAACATCCACTGGGACAGAGGCTGGATACATAACCAAGGATTTAATTTAGAGTTCAGTACAAGTCTCTACATAACCAAATTTAAACATTTTAGCAAGACTTGAATTCCACAGCATACTTGTTAGAGTGAAAAAAAAGACATAAAGCAGTGACCACAAGACCTTAAATTACCTTAGAAAACAAAAAAATTTTTTATATTTTTCAAATTATGTCAAGATTATCTGAGAATAGAATTGCCTTTCCCTCCCATCCACTGCCCACCTTTACTTCCCTGTCACCTGCCCCTCTCTCCTCCTCCCTACTCCTAGACAAAAAATGCAGGAAGAAAGGCCTTTGCAATGGTATCAGCATGAAACAGCATCTGCTTGGGTTTAATTCAAGCTCTACAATAGGTTTGGATGTTGGATTTCACTGAGGGGAACCTAAAAAGCTGCGATGCACTTAGACCAGGGTTTTTAATCCAGAACTTTACAGGCGCAGACCCATACAGGTTCATAAAACAGATACATAATCAGGCCAATTTAATTTCTGACTGGCTACCTCTGCCTTTACAAACTCTCTTTTTGAGCCAAGTATCAAAACCACTATGGCATTTAGCAACCAATCTGGGGTGGAGCTCACAGGATGCTTGTGTCACTGGGGAAAAATAACCCTCCTATATCTTGGTCTGTGTCCATATAACCCACATAACCCTTTGGCTGGCCTCTTCAATTGAGTCCAGTTCCCATATTTCAAGGCCATAAACTGCTTTATCAGCTGCCATTTTAGCAATATTTAGGGCCAAATCCAGCAGCACCAGCAGGCGCTGCAGCACCTGTCTATTCACATTCCACATACAATATTACCTGGTGCTAAGGCTCTCTGAGCACATAGGTTCCCCCAACAAGGGATCCTGAAACACTGTGGAAAATGTGTTCAAAATTATCCCCTGAACTAGCTGAATTATGCACCTTTATCACCTCCAGATCAGATAGGCTCCTAAAGCAAAACACCTTCTAGTATGCTTCAAGGAACACCATGGGGCTTCTTTGCTATAATGGGGCACTGGTTATGGTTACTTTGTATTTACAGTTACTTTATGTCATCTGGGAACCTGCACCCATATACACCTTGTAGGCAAGAGTCTTTGAAGGCCCTTTATGCGCAAGTGCTCTAAACATTAGCCTTGTAAAGAAATGAGAACCACCTCAGTCTGTAATCAGTTTGAAACCTACCCACCCAGTAGCTACAACACTGGGGAGCCCCAGTTGTTCATGTCATTTTGTCGCGCTTTCCTATGCTGTGAATGACACTTCAGAGTAGCTCTTTATTGAGCCTCTTGTCATCTGAAAAAGAAAATACTTTAATACATTTTTAATTAATTTTCTGTAGTTCAAAATGAGATTTTCTCATTTTCTTCACAGAGGAAACAGAAAAAGTCATATAGGAAATATACCCAAAATTGTAATAAATACCAGTGAATACGTTTGGACACATTTCCCATCCTAGAACACCTTTGTCATCTTACCCCTATGGCTTCACATCTGCTAGTTCTCCAGCAAGATTCCTTTCATACCATCCCTCATGGCAGCAACATAATTCCAGTCCAGAGGGTTTCATTAGCATTAAAGTAAGCTCAGCAATACAGATAAAACCTCTACTTTTCTCAAAGACTACCCTTCAGCATCGCTTTCCAACAAAGTTGAAAAACAAGCCTTTGATATATAATTTCTCTAAATCTTGCTGCCTTAATCACTTCAACTCCTGCCTTTGTATTACCTCACCTAATAATATCAGGTTGTCACCAGTTCCTTCCTGCTCTCAAACTGAGGCTACCCTTCACCCTGTCTCTTGAATTTCTCCAGCCTCACTCAGCTGTGCTCTTTCCCAGGGGGAAGTCAATGCAACTGCCTGTCTCTCTGTGCCTGTGCTGACTGTCATCCTGACACGACACCTGCTAGAATAAGGTACAATAAGCCATGTGAGTTACATCCAGTCTATTCCCAGGTGTTCCTTCACTTATATCTGGAGCTGTCATCTGGTTGGTTTCCTAGATAATTTTACTCTTATCATCTCAGACTATCTATCAGGCTGAGCTGACTTTACCTTTAACACATTCCAGGTCAGAGTCTGCTCATTAGATGAACAGCAATATTATCCCTATGGGACCAGGACCTTTTATTCAAATAATGACAAACTTACCTGTCTGTTCTCCAGGATCATTCCAGCAGAGTATCTCAGCATACATTTATGAGACTAAGGCCTGCAGAAAGGGAGGAAAAGGACAGAAGACAGTGGCAGGTAAAGAGCCAAAACCTGACTTCCCAAACTGAGTCCTTCTCAGTTGTACAGGTCCACAGTGAAACTGCTCAGACAGCAAATGCAGGCTCAATTTCCTTCAACTCAAATGGAACATATACATACAACAGAACTCTCGCGCTGATAACTACCAGGAACAGATCCTCGTGCTCTCAAGAAATACTAATCACACCCAAATATATGAAGATGTATGAAAAATTAATTTAGGAGGTACTTTGCACTAGCGTAAAGCAAAATTCCTAGTTGCTTTCAGGATGGGACTAAATTCTTTTTACAGGAAGAGTTCTGACTTGCATAAAACCTGATCCTAGCATCCACTGAAGCCAATGGCAACTTTCCTTGGATGCTAAATAGGCCTCACATGTAGCCTAACAGAATTCCCTGCCTAATCAATACAAGTGCCATTAATAAAACATGGGGTGGGGGGTAGGATCATGGCATAAAGCATTAAGTGGCAGCAGCAGCACATACTACTAATTTGTGCATCAGGCTTAAAAAGCACAGCCACAGCAGCCAGGAGGAAAGGACATAGTCTCCCAAATCTAGGAACTAGCTGTGGCTGTCAAACACAGCAGATTTCTTGGCATCAACAGCTGTGCCTGAAGCAAGCAGCAATTACAGCACTTTGCAATGCTGTAAGCCATTCTGACAGCTCTCATCTCAGCCTGCAAAAAGATTTGATGGTTCCAGCCACACTTAGCAGTAGAGGTGAGGGTGCCCCACTCCTTGTCTTGCACAGGCAACCACACACACAGAGATGATTTTTCCATACATCTCTCTCTACACATACTTATTGCTAGGCATTTTTCATCCTCACCAAAACCCAGGTTTTGCAAGTCTACGCCTTTAAATGCATGTAAGCTTTACCAGGCCCAAGCATAGAACATTAGAAAATCATTTTAAGTCACGTAAAGAACTAGAGCAGCTGACAACTGGCCTGTTGTCAGATAAGGCGGGAAGTGTTGTTACATTACCTCACAGAAATAAAAAATAAAACTAAATTTAAAAAGAGAGAGAATAAAATGGGCACTGCTAGTATGCGTATTATTTTTTTCTGCTGCTGGGAGAGGTACGGCAATTTACTTAGTTTTTAACTTGTTAACACAATGACACATCTTGACAATGATATAGCAGTAGACTGGTGTGCCATCTGAATACAATACAATATTATTCATCATATTGCTGATTAAACCCATCCCTTTTCCTATCTTGTGTAAAGCATCAGGTTGATTGAATCATTTAGTTAACATCATCAATGTTCCAGCAATAACTGCAGGAGGATCCATCTCAAAGTTTATTATACTCCTTCCTTTTCCTGCTTCAGGCCACGATTAGAAAGACAACTGTTTAAGAACTCTCACAATTGTATTTTATTTGACATCAGCAATATACACTGGAGTATAATA
This sequence comes from Coracopsis vasa, assembly GCA_026283785.1. Classification (NCBI taxonomy): domain Eukaryota; kingdom Metazoa; phylum Chordata; class Aves; order Psittaciformes; family Psittacidae; genus Coracopsis; species Coracopsis vasa. The sequence continues at coordinate 34,744 of JANHGB010055790.1, forward strand.
GGAACAATTTTTTGCACAATCTTTCTTGCAAGATGGATTTATTTTCCAAATACATAGATGTTCATAATACAGGAAGGTAACACTTAAGCTGCACAATAGCAAAACAAGTTGACAGCTATCAAACCACCTTTTAAGTTTGTTAGTATAGTCAGGTGACCAGCATTGAATATATGCATTCAGACAATTTAGTTAACCCCTGATTCTTCCAATACTTCCAGCCACATTGTTCTATGCAACAAAAATGTGCACGAAGAATAGGGTAAAGAAATTCAACTCCAAGGTTTCCCTTGCTTTGATTTCTTTGCAGATTTTCCCCCATGTATGAGTTAATACAAAGGGATAAACATCAGAATTTAGCGTGGCACAGAAACTCTTGCAACGTGCATCTAGGACAGGTCACATATTGCAGAAGTAGTAAACCACTGACAGAGAAAATAGGGGATTTAGGACTTTCCCAAGAGGATGTTAAAGAAGCATTTCTACTGTGCTGCCTTAGTGTGTATTTCCTGCATGCCATGGCTTTTACAGAAAACAAAGATAAAAATACTTCAAAAAGCTTCATATTTTTCAGTGGGAATATTCCTTACAATTTCTTACAGTCTAAGCTTAAACCCAAATGCTTTGGTTGCAATGGACAGGGCTTCACAGGAAAATAAAAGCTTACAGTCGATTCAAATACCAGTAAATATCATCTTCTTGTTTTATTTACTTTTTTTTCTGCTTAAAAACTCCCTTTTTCTTTTGGCTCCTCAGGTGGTATGGCTATTAAATTTTTAATTAGCACAGAAGTTAGTATCTCCTAGCCTGCCTCTCTAACCACTGGGAGTTGAGAGAGTGAGAAAAAGGATGTTCCACATCATTTGTTAGATGGACTGATTTTAACAGCTCACAAAAGTTCCTCGGCAATTTGGAATATCAGAACTGGCAGGATTAGCAGAGCTCAAAAGCTGAAGGTAAAGGTGAGGAGAAACAGGAAGTTGAGGGAACTATTAGGGAGCTTATTTATTGTCAGCACGTAAACACTGTGCAGCCAGGCTTTTAACATACTGATGCTGCTCTGTATTTTTGCTAGTGATGCAACACTCTTCACATGAATCAAAGTCAAATGGTCCCACAGAATGAGTGGGCACTGCTAGTATGCATCCAGAAAATCTAGAAACCAGGAAATCTTTTGTCTGCTCTACAACTGACTTGTATTTCAAGTATCCAAAGTGTTTTCTGACTCTGCACTAATGCTGGAGCTTGAAACCTGTGCAACAATCTTTAAAACCACTGCTTCAGTACTCCAACCCTACTCACACTGCACCTCACTGCTTGGCTATCAGGTTTAATCTCCCACCATTTAATCTCCCACCAGTATAGGGACATACCCTCCCACTGCCCAGGATCTGCTGTCCACCCTGATAATGCTCAGTCCAGAGAGAGCCTGCAGCCAAGCAAAAGGCATGTGAAACCCTCACCATACCATCCCAGTGGCTGCCACCCCCCACCTCGATGCCAGCTAAGAGAGCAAAGCCAAGGACAGGTCCAGAATGAATCCAAATGGTGCAAAAGTAGCAGGACATGCTGAAGTGTGTTTCTAGATTGTACACTTCAGGGTTTTTAAATAGCTAATGAGCAGCTCTTAAGCCTAATTCAAGTCTCATGTCTTACCTCAGCAAAATGTGTAATGGTCTCCAGCCTCAGCGGTTCTTACCCACAACTGGAATTACCTTCTTCTGCTGAACAGGTTGCTCCATCAGGACTAAATTTAGACCTACAAAACCATGTTCCTAACTCAGCAAGGCCAGCACTTACCAAGTGCCCTCCTGACTTGACTGATGAACTGAACCTAAAAATTTCTAGGTCTTGATGGAAAAGGCATTGCCTTCTGTACTCCCCCCACGGCACAGCAGAGGGAAAACCTGAAAATGTATAGGGAAACTGTTAACTCGTGTACTCTATAACAATTGAAAGTATGAAGATCAAAAAAGGTCTTGTCTTTACTCACATGTTTTCTCTTACCTAATTTCACCATATTTCACCATATTTATCCAGGTAGGAAGTGAGAAGTAGCCTTTTTAAATCTCTCTACAAAATTATCCCACCTTGTTTATGCGCAATCATCTCATCCTCCAAAGGAAAAAAAAAAATACAATCCATGTCTTTAAGAAATGCCTACTGAATATCACACAACTAAGCACATTTCTCACAATGACATATATTAACTAGCTTATTAACTAGAAAACCCACATACATTCGTGTCTTACCTTACTAAGTGAAATGGCTACAAATAAAATTCAGAGAAAAATTCAGCTTGATTTTCTCCTTCACAAAGACACAGTAGAATGGATAAATGAGCAGCAAAGAGAAAACCCCTTTTCCAATATTTAAACTACAGGAGAAGTGGTAAGGGCATAATAACTATACCTACGAAAGATCAGTGACGCAGTCTGCTTCTGGGAAGGCCCACTAACTGCTGGCATGAGACTGTGGGTACTTGCCAGTTAGCAGCACTAAGCATGCTCTGTTTCATTACCGCATGTGTACTTGTCACTCCCACCATGCTCCATATCAGCACATTTAACAGACACCCAAAGAGAAAACAAGACTGCAATACACTTTGGTCCTCCTTGGGGATGTTCAGTGCTGTTAGTGGGCATCAGCAGTGCTGAGTTGAAAGAAGAGTCAGACTGAAGATCAGCTTCAGTCTGCTCTATTTTGTACTCTAAGAAAGCATTTTTCAGCCCACCCCCAGTGACCCAAGGGCGCTGACACCCCGTGGTACAGCTTAGATGCACAGCAACATGGATGCATCCCAGCAGGCAGCAGCTGCTAGCTCACATCTCTCCAGTTTCCTAGTCACCGCATCAGAAATCTTAGGACAGATTAACGGTGCTGATCCTCAGGCAGGATTCCCAGTTGGTGTTGAATTCCACATTGCACTCAGCTGGTGCTTAAACTGCCTATTTGGAAAAGAGTTTAGCTGACATTTTCATAAGTGGCTTAATCCAATATAAGATCTGCAGTGTGTCTGAAAGAGGCAGTCTCACTCTCCTTCCTCCCCTCTATTTCTGACCACAGATTCCTGTCTTTTCCCACGTCAGCAGCATAAAAGCCTTCATGCGCTTAGTGGGTTACAAACGCATCTTTGCCATTCACGGAATCCACACTGTGCAAGTGCTGAGGTTGTGGCTGTGCACTTTCAGACACATCTACCATAAATGCAGCTGCAGCCCACAAGCTGTAGTACTGACCAGGTTATCAGAAATGCTCAGAAAAAAGCTCCCATGAATTCAGGTACAGGAATGGAGTCTTCAGATTTAGTAGGAAGGCATGATACCTCCAAAAATTGACTGTTGCTGTAAGGAAAGCTTTTTTCTCACATCCCCCTCCCCACACCCCCACCCCCCCTAACTGAATTAAAACAGAAGTAGCAATCTCTGTATTCAGTTTTTTAAAC